>JAZDUH010000431.1:1840000-1907500 GCA_036419115.1 Scarus forsteni
TAACAACACATTCTAGTAGATTTAAATTAGCACCAAAAAAATTTCACCCGCAGCAGCTTTGGCTGGAGGCTTTTATTACTGGCTGTCTGTTCCCATTCTTATGAACACATGTTTCAAGAATGCCTCAAAGGGAAAGGCCTGGTGAGAGTTTGGGATTCTCTCAACAGGATGAACGAAACGAAATGATGGGCAGGGATCTAAAATCACGTTTTCTTTCTGACATGATCGGACAACCACTGGGTTGCCTCTCCCTCACATAAATGTTGCTTCTGACCACATCACAGGAATAATTTGCAGAGAAATGACATAAAAGAGACACTGATGAACCTGATACCCGTCACTGTTAATGGTCACAGAGAAAGCTCTCCTGACTGACTTGTGCTCGAGTTTTGTAAACAGTACTTATGAGTTTGTAATGGCGTGGGTGGCGCAGGGTTTATGTGGATGACCTACTGCTGAGGATTTATGAAGCTTCAATAACTACAAATACAGATATCTTGCCTTTCCTCTAGCCCAGGGGTGGGAAAGTGGTGGCCCGGGGGCCAAATGCGGCCCTCCATATTACTAAATGTGGCCTGCCATTCATTCCCAAAAACCAGCAGCTGTAAATATGAAGAAAACTCAGATATCCAATAGAAATAATTCTATATAATCTTACGTAAGTTATTTACAAACTTACTTTGCTCTTATAGTGTTGAAATCTCTTTCATGAGGCCTTTAACATTATATCAAGTGTTACTCAATATTATATTTAAAAAATGGAAGCAGAAAAATATTTGAGCTTTAAAAATTTGAAAAACACATCACTTTATTTATTTGACAATAGCTTCATTGGCTTTAATTCCATGTATATTAGCTACATTTACTTGAATTCTGTATCAAGTTCATTTGATTATGCTTAATAACTTGTATTTATATTGTAATATATGAATATTGTAATTCTAATTTAATGACAAATTTATTTTCTCATTTGTTGTTTATCCAACATTTTTTTTTCATTATCAAGAGTTTCTGAAAATTTGTAACAATGTGGCCTTCAGGCTGGGAAAAATGGTTTTATGTGGCCCTCTAGGTAATTATAGTTGCCAACCCCTGCTCTAGCCCCATTCCATTATCATTACAGTTTCTGTTATCAACTTCAGAGAGATCAACACAGTTAATTCACAGCAGTCCCTGCTAACAGCTCACATATAGTATGACCTTGAAAAACTACCACAGATGACCTGCTGCTGTGGACCTGCTCAACTCGTAGGTCTTATTCCTGCATCAACCAACATCAAAAATGATCTAGCTCAGCTAAATGCTGCTATATTAATCAGCATTAGTCATCTTCATGGTCTCTCTATCCATGGTTGTTATTGATTAAATCTCCATAATAAACACCTTCCCAACTACAAAGACATGAGGACCCTCGTGAGAACCAAGATGCTGCATCTTAGGGGGCTAACCCAGAAGAAATGTATATTCACCAGAGACAAGTTTAATGAAGACAGATTTATGGCCGAGGCAATGGATACATCTCTGAAAGTATGTATGTATATGTGTATTTGTTTATATGTGTAATTGTGTATAATATAAAAATAAAATAAAATAAAATAAAATATATATATGAAAAGATGTTTATCTATAAAATGAAGAGAATGGCTTTAGACTGCTCTGTTATAAAGTGTCCATACATATAAAGACTGATTGACTGATTGATTGATTGATTGATTGATTGGTTGATTGATTGGTTGATTGACTGACTGATTTTTTGCAAAAGAGCATGCATGCTTTTATGCCTCTGGCATCAATCAATCAATCAATCAATCAAACAAACAAACTACATCTGTCTCGCACTTTTCATACATTATGTATGAATGAATTAAAATCAAATAAGAATAAATTAAATAATAAGTTAGAAAATAGAATACCACCTAAATATCAGACCCCATCCATCCTCACCAACCCCAAACAACCCACACCCAAACACAAAAAACACATGACAAGGAAATTTTAACAGAAAACAGAAATTAGAAGTCTGAGAAAACACTAACTTGAATAAAAAAAATAAGGAAACAAGGAGCTAATGATAATTAAAAGTCAAGATAAAAAAATTACATTAAAAATTTCTAGGGAAAAGTAAATAAATAAAAAAATAAATACATTTAAAAATATAATATGGTAAAATGAGAAAGCCTAACAACATATGCATAATAAAATCAGATTGGGTAGGATAATAAAAGGAAATCAGTACACAGAAGATACTATTCCAAATAATAAATCTGAACTGAAATGGAGAAATAAAACAGATTAATGGGACAAAAAGAAAGACAAAAGTCAAACTAAAAAGGTCGGGCTTGGGTTTGTTTTTTAAAAAATATGAACAGTAGCTGCTGCCTTCAGGGGTAGACTGTTCCATGGGGGCCATACTAAAGGAAAGAGGATTGGCTGTGTGTTTCAGTTCTAACTTTGGGAACAATTAAAAGACCATAACATGAAGACCTGCGGGCTCTATAGGGTTCATAGGGTAAAAGCAAATGGGATAAATAAGAGGTAGCAAGACCATTAAGTATACAAGCATAAGTATAATAATAAAAAACAGAACCTTAAAGACAGTTGTAAAAGATGAGGGTCGTGAAAAGCTGTGAAATGTTCTTTTTAGGAAGAACAGACGAGTGTTGCAATAGTCAAACCAACAGGTAATAAAAGCATGAATCAGTTTCTGCATTGGCCTGAGAGAGAAACTGGTGCACTTTGGTCCAGCAGGGCCCGGATCCCAAAATGGCTTTTGCCATATGGCATTCTGGAAATGCCATATGGCATTATGCAGAGTCTTACGACAGAGCTGCCATTAGGTGGAAATGCCGCATGGCATTATTCAGTGGAGCCATTTTGGGATCTCGCTGTCTCTCCAGCATATGTTCTTTAAATGATAAAATGATCTCTGATATGCAGATCAAGCTAAGGCCTTCATCAAATATAATACCATTTTGACCTGCTGAAACAAATTAAAAAACAGTGGTCTGAGTTTACTATCCAGTTTCTCTCTCTGTGGACCTGTAGCAATGACTTAAACTGAGCTTTGTCCTGGCTGAGCTGAGAAAGGTTTTTGCCATCCAAGACCTGACATCTAAAATACAGTAAAAAAAAAGGACATCAATGGGCCCTGTGTCATCAGGAGACACGGCCATGTAAAGCTGTGTGTGTTATCCGTATAACTGTGTAAGTTGATGCCGTGTCTCCTGATGACATCTCCTACAGGCAACATGTAAATGTTAAAAAGTGTAGGACCTAAAAATGAACCCTGGGGGATGCCACAGTTAACATCATTGAGTCCTGACTGGCATTCCCCCATGTTCACATAAAACTTTCCATCACTGAGACAAGATTTAAAACAATTAAAAAACAGTGTCAGAGATTCCAATCAAACCATTAATTCTGTCTTAAAAAATTTGGTGGTCTACAGAATTGAATGCTGCGCTCAGGTCAAGCAGCACAAGCACACAGAGCAGTTTTTGATCCATGTTTGACATACTGAGATCGTGCACTATTTTTACTAATGCCAACTCTGTGCTGTGGCTGGCCCTGAAGCCAGACTGATGAATTTCACCAATATTTAAAGTTTTCATAAAATCATTGAACTGGTTATAAACAAGTTTTTCTAAAATTTCATTTAAAAACAGCAGATCGAAAACAGGCCTATAGTTATCCAAAATCAATGGGTCTTAACTATTTCTCTTCAGAAGGGGTTTGACTATTGCTGTTTTAAAGAAGTAGGAACATCATCCTTCTGAAGAGAATAATTGAAAATATTCAGAAGATCAAATTTAAAAGTTTATACATTTGCTTAACAAGGGATGTGGGGATGGGATCTAAAGACATGATGCTGGGTTTAGCTGGGAGACAACTTTGTCAAGCATTTCAGCATCAGCCAGGGCAAACTTCTCCAGTGTTTCCTTAGTAGAGATTAAAATTGGGGGCAAGATAAAAGTTTCAGGCCTGGTCTGGGATAAACTAATCTATTCAGTTTAACTGCTTTGAAATCACACGACAGGCATCAAGAAAACATCACAACAATAAATATGACGACTTAGAGAGTATTTATGGAGCCAAGAGTGCACGAAATAGTATCAAAATAGTTTTGGTTGTCAAAATGTTCATAGGGAGAGACTCCTGTACCCCAACTAAGGTCCAAGTCTCTGTCCACCAGATCCTCATTTGAAACAGATTACAGCAGAGTACATCGTTAAAGGTAAATCAAATCTACAAACAGTGCATCACCGTGTGGTAAATATGACTTGCTCAAAGCTGGGGTCGGCGATTTTGGAAAAGTACCATGAATTTGAAAGTAGCATCTCCTCAGGGCTCCGCCTAACCGCCCGCCCCCACTCACATGCACGCGCGTGGCTGATATATCCAGAAGACTGATTCAACTCCAAACCCTCAGCACAACGTGTTTAACACTACACCAAGTCATGTCTCAGTCAGCGGTAAGAAAACACCAAACAAACATGTAAAGTTAGTTAGTACTCACAGCCGACGTTGATCGGGGTATAGGCAAGGTAGTTCCTCTGCCATTCTCCACATAGCTGTCAAATCTCCCGTTTTGGCCATGAAACTACCGTATTTTCCGTATTTTATCCTCTTTCCCGCCGTCCTCCTGTATCAGTATTGTCCTGTAAATCTCCCGTGTGATGATATAATAATAAAAACATCCCTCTGCCTCTCCAAACTGAACTCTGTCTCTAGCCTGAATGGGGCGGTAATGCTCCAAAATGATGGATGCCAACTGCCGTAAAAGAAGAAGAAGAAGAAAAAGCATCGCGAGAACGTCCACCTGTAGTAGCCTGGGTGGCAGCTATCGCGAGATTAGAGCAGCAGAACAAACTTAGAAAAACAAAGTATTCATTTTAGATTTCTTGTTCATCTGTCTTAAAATGTGAGGGATACTGGAGCTTGGTTGGGGTTGTGGGACGGCTCACGGCGGGCTTCCCTTATTTTCAAAGACAAAACTTGAAAGGTAAGCATTCTCCAGCGGACTCTGATACGTATGAGCTCGGCTCGCGCACCTAGTCTATGCACGCCAGGAAAATGCACGTGCAGGTGCAGAATGGCAACGGGATTTGATTGGTTTAAAAACAGGTGTTCCAGCATGATTACTAGTTGGTGTTTTCCCTGTTTCACTCCTGCTGTAGATAGCGGATATTTTTCACTCTCTTTTACGAACACATTATGAGTTGATTACCATCGGGTCATAAAGACCATTTTAACGAGAATTAAAAAAAGTGTATCTAAATCAAATCGCAGACCCTAGCTTTAAGTTACCGGTAATTTGTTGAGTTATAAGTGGCAATGGCAATGCACCTACACTGTCATGCCTTTACTTAACTGAGAGGGGACAAGCAACTTATGATCACTCCATCTTGAATGCCAGTGGTTCTGGTATTTATTGCCCCCCCCCCTTCGGCAAAAGATATGAGGATAAGGGAAAACTGTGGTCAGCAACAAACACTCACTTCATCCTGAGTTTCTTCATTGAGGCACAGCATGCTTTTGGTCATGTGGTTGTTGGGAACGTAGAGACTGTGGTGTAGCGAAAACTCCTCCTCATGTTCCTGATCCTGACTGGAAGTGCAGGGAGACTCTGTGTCCTGGAGGCAGCTATCAGATTCACATTCATGATTGTATTCAACGTCCAATTCCTCTTCTATGTGTAATGTCTCTGCAGTGCCCTCATTTTCCTCTGATGTTTCCCTGTTTGAAACAGAGTTCCCATAATCCTCGGAGCTACTGCGTGTGTAAGCCTCACAAGACTGTCCACGCTCCAGTCTCTGCAGTCTGTTACTCCACCTGCAGCTCGAGTGTTCATCAGCTCCAATCTCTGAGAGGTCAGACACCGGGACGCTGATGTCTCCATGAGCGGCTGGGGACAGACACGGGGGGTTATTAGAGTCTGGGACAGAGCAGGAGCGGTTCAGAGCCCCTCTCCCTCGGGTCAGTCTCTGCTGGGCTCTCTTCCTCACCGGGGAGCTGGTATAAGACCTGCAGTCCAACTCGTCTGCAAAGATTAATCCGTCTGCTCCACTGCTGTCCATGTCCTCTGCCCAGAGAGATGAATCCCAACCACCACACACCTGAGGAGTGGAAATACAAAACAGTTTGTCAGAGTTGGCTGGACAAAACATTTATTATCTGGACCTGCTATGATATGTGCAAATCTAAACAAGTGGACCTGACTCAAGACAAGGACTCTTGCTTATCCATCCAGGATATACTTGTTGGACAAGTTCACTGTAGCAGCTGGAATTAAAAACTTCAGCAGAGTGTCATCTGAAGTCATCGTGCCGTTATTACTCCATAAAATTAAAAGAATAGATCTGGGTGGAATTCGGTTCAAGCTAATAAGATTTAAATCTCTTTTGAGGTCACGGGGTGACTGGAGCAATCATTGGGCAAGAGGAAAGGTACACCCTAGACTGGTCACCAGCCAATCACAGGGCCGAAACAGAGACAAATACACACTTCCACAAATCTCAAGGGAAATAGGAGTCAGTCGAGGTCATGAAGTTACTTTATGTTGAGTGTCCTGGGTAAATGCACCTCAATCAAAACCTGAGGGGCTTGTTCCTCTACATGGAGTGCCATTAGAAACAGGGACCTGTACCTGGAGTTCTACTGTTTCCTCTCTAGAATGCTTGACAAATTGCTGCAAACTCTGTAGCTACAGACCAACAAACTCAACAATGTAACTTTAGAGCGAAAGTAAGCTCAGGTTTTAACCTATAAAAAAAAGCACTTGTGCCCTGCTTTTCTTTGTTTTGTTTTTTTCCTCTAAGGCCTCAAAAATGTCTTTGTGCCTGACCTGCTTCCTGGACAGCCCATTAGCTTTGGCGTTAGTGTCCACACACTGCTCTTTGGTGTCATCTGAGCTCATTTTTTTCATCAGACATCTGGATTTGGGCTGCTGCCATCGAGCCTCCCAGGAGCCCTCCTGTCCATCTGTGGACAAACACAGAGCAGTTTGTAGAGGGAAAGTCACAGCAGACTGGGAGTGTATGAGTGAACAGAGGAGATCGAGGAACCTTGGAAGGCTGAAACTGATTCAATGGAAAGAACCCGCCGTCCAATAGAAGACAGTTTTCTGCACACGGCTGCAGAGGAGGCAGGACAGAGCCGGGCTTCAGACAGAGAGAGGATCTCCTGAGAAAAGGACAAACTTGTCAGGTTTAATAGTAAAGACACTCAGAAAAGTTACAATTATTCTGCTACAGTTTTAATGAAAGGCATTAAGGGTGAAGACAATTGCAGAAAATATTTACCGCAATTTAATTCCCTCTACTTGAAGTTTTCAAACACATTTTAACAGTGGGACTTTGTCAGGTGCTTCATTTCAAATTCTGTTACTGAAAATCATATATATTTTAAAGGTGTTATGAGGAGAATCAATTGCGGTGACACAAAGACTCTGCTACCCATGAGCACATGCGGCGACTGTCATAATGCTGCGTTCCAGTAACCTCGGAACTGGGAGTGACATCATCTCCGACTTATCAGCGTTCCAGTTGAAGTCGGAAAAAAACATGCTGATCTGCGAGGCTATTGTTAGCTGTTGTTAGCACGCCCTGCGTTGTTGTTTACAAATATCACATGAAGAATGTGATTATCACTATGGCAGCATTTTTGTAAATATAAGTCTAACAATACTATGTATACAGCTGATCTAGAGCGACACACCCCGGTCAGAAGTGCAAATAAATTGATTATTACAAGAGCTAAATAACTGTTCACACTGGGGGCATCCATCATGACCCAAGCCAAAGCATGTGTTTGTTGTGATAAATGCAGCTCGGACCTTCCTCAGAACTCTGCACTGCTTTACAACTTCTTTTTTCAACAACTTACAGGATGCATAGCAACAAGGTAATGTATCTCTTTCTAGTGACATAGCGGTAGTTTTTGATGTGTGACAACAAGCAATTTTTGGAAAATTCAGTATCGTAGTTTTGTAGCCGGCTATATATCGTTACTTACAGCTTGGTGCTCTGAGACGTGTCTGAATAATATAAATTTGCTCTAGTTTTAATTGTCTTGTTCCCAAAGTTGAGCATCCAGGCCAGTCCAGCCCTGTCCGACCAGACCGGAAAGCTAAGGAATAGCATTTATAGATAACCTATTTTGATGCTATAAAACTCATCTTAAAGTCCCTTTAAGGACCTGTTGCCTTGTTTCATTTATTTATTCATCCATTTTGTACACAGCTTACCACTTTTGGGGTCACAAGGGCTGGAGCCTTTTCCAACTATTTGCCCGTTGAAGCCAAAGTTCCCAGACAAAGCACACGCAAGCACAGGGAGAACATGCAACCCCCACACAGAAAAACCCTGATCGACACGAACTAGCAACCTTCTTGCTGTGAGGAATGTGCAATACCCGCTGTGCCACTGTGTTCCTTTCCTTACTTCATTTGGAAAATATGGAACTAATCATTTAACAAATCACAAAACAATTCATTAACATGATCCTGCACAGGATAAGCACCTCATATTATAGATGGATGGATGAAACATTATATTAATCAACACAAATCTATGCTGTATTTAAAGTACATGGTTTTCAATCATCACTGCAGTTTTATCTGCATTGTTAACAATTATACCTTGTTGCTAAGAGTGTCTTTTTTCATCTAAAAATAGTTTTTATGATTCCAATATTTCACTTTCCTTTTAAGAACTGTACCACAAACAGACATCAATCTCTCATTTTTTGTCATCACTGATTGTAGATTGCTGGACATGACATGTATTTTATGATCCATCTATTTTGTTCAATATGTGAGGGCACTGATGTTAATTAACACCATTTTTGGATTTGATATTTAAAGTCTAGCAATGTGAAGTGATGTGAAAAATAGTGGTTGAGGCCCAATGACAATACATTATCACATCAAATGTATTCAATCAGGGACATTATAATTGATATATATATATATATATATATATATATATATATATATATATATATATATATATATATATATATCTATCTATCTATCTATCTATTTATATTTATATATATATATATATATATATATATGTATATATATATATATATATATATATAATAACATTATATATTATAACATTATAATCTCTTTTTTTCAGTGTTTTTGGATGAATGTGTTGTACTGCCACACAACAACCACTTGATGGTGCTACAGATGGTACTAATTTAAAGAATGCAAGGCCACTGAGAATATCCCAGCAAGACAGCTCTTTGTATAACCACAGGTAACACAATGACATACTTGCTGTTCGTCTTTGATACAGATACATCATAAATAAATGCTCTCAGTGTGGGAGAGGTATTTATATTTCATTATCTCAGTTTTAACACATTAAAAAAACTGTTCACACTACATCTGTTAAAGAATTCATTCTGTGCTCTTTTAAGCTTGTCAGTCGAAAATCATAAAGGGGTGAACAAAAACTGTCTTGTATTTTGATTAATCCTTGCTCAGAAAATTCAGAACGGATTCTTAAATTTCATGAATTGATTGCTATAGACATACATTTTGTCTAAATGTGCATTCTTCATGTGTAGTAAATTTCGCCAGCACAGAAAACAGTTTCCTGAACATTTTGAGTGAGGACCATGCTCAGACTATCTAACCTTCATTTAATTTTTTTTTATTTATGGCATAAATAGTTTTTTACAGCTATTCAAGAACACCACTGGAAATCTCAAATGCTTTTCATTGCAGGAACCAGCACAACACCAACAAACCCTGCACCTCTCTATAAATTCATTGTTCAGTCAGAGAAATAGACCTGTGGTCCTTGTATTAAAACATAGTTGACTTAATGGTTTGATGTGCCAATGAAAGTTCCTCTCTATGTTTACAGTGAAAATAAAACTCGTATTTCTTGGACACGTATGGAATGCTCCACTTTCTATACATTGTAAAACAGATTATCAGGCTTTGCTGTTACTTGTGTTTCCAGTGTTTTTATTCCTAGATGGATCTATTTGAGTTTTTAATTTGTAAGAAACTTTGTTTTTAAATTTAAGATTTGTTTAATTCAATCTTGTTTTCGTTGTAAACCTGCATCTGGTATGTGTGGTTTTAAACAAGACATAAAATAAATAAAATCATGAGTCCTCAACACGACTGGTCATTCAGTCTCATTTTATGCTACTTTAACACTCAGCTGAACTCTCAGGGTGATTAATAACCATGCACACATACCAGCCAGCTACAAACAACCTCCACACTCTAAAGCTGGTTATTTCATTTGGAAAATAAAACATGACTGTCAGCGAATCAGAACAGGGTTACAGGTGGGAGGTTTAACCTCGCCCCATTGAGGCTGTGCATTGACTTTACACGGAGAGTGGTCACCTAGGTCGAGCTGGCTGTGTAGGCAGCTTTAAAGGACTGGCACATTAATGAAGAACAAGTTATTCAGGTACCTTATTAAAAATAAAAACAGGTGTTGGATGTCAGCCCCAGCCTGATTCTAACAGGATCCAAGCTGTCACAGATTGGCACTCCTCTACTTCTCAAAATGAGCTTCAGCAGTTTCTGGGGCTTGCAAATTTCTACCACAGGCTTATTCAGAACTATGGCCGATTTGCAGACCTTCTTATACCCCTTTCAGACTGGCCAAAAAAACAGTTTAAACCCAGTAACATTGGCTCCTGTCGGCAGTTTGAAAGGGTTTAATCAACATTTTGACCCGTGTCATTTGACCCTGCAAGCAATGGCAGGGTACTTTAATCGGCTTGCCTCTGATCGGCTTCAGTGAGAACATCGCATCCAGGTCGAACCACTAATTCCTGGATGACGTTGGTGTAACGTCCCCTCCATCTGTGACTTTCATGACTCTTTGCCATGTCAGCACCAAATTTCATCCACCTTCGTATTATCAGCACAGGATTTGTACATTTATAAAGCATCAAAGGTCTCCATGCTCCTCTCCATTGTCTACATGGAGGGGCTATGTCACACTGATGATGTCATCAACATGATGACATCAGCTTGATGCGCCAGAGGAATAAACAAACCCAGGATGCATGTCTACTGTTGATTAGACCCAGGCTGCTGGCAATGGGAAAAGAGTCACTTGAAAATTGTTAGCAGCTTAACCTGCGTCCAAAAAACCTGTGTTGGCCTGCTAATTTTAGTGTGAAAGCGGAATTAGTTGCCTGACCTCTACAAAGTGCCCTTTTGTTTGGATCCCCGAGGCAAAAAATGCATTTTCGAGACTCAAGGAATTGTTACGAGCACCCCAGTTTTACTCCACCCCAACCCTTTCCTTCAATTCATGGTAGAGATTACATGCTTCTAATGAGGGGATGGGAGCCATTTTGCCCCAGAGAGATCCCGAGACCCAAAAACTTCACCCATGTGTTTTCTTCTGCCGTCTTTCCCCCTCAGAGAGGAATGATGATGTTGGCAATCGAGAGTTGTTTGCTGAGACCTGAGTTCTTCAGGAGTAGAGGCACTGGTTGGAGGACACAGAGGTACATTTTCTGATTTGGACAGACCATTAGAAATTGTCCTACCACAGAACAGCTAAGAGACTGAGCTCCAGACAGGTGAAATGGGCGTTATTCCTCAGCAGGTTTAATTACGTGTTGTCTTACAGACCTGGGTCCAAGTCTGACACTGCATCTCAGCTATACTTTTTCAACCCGAATTCTGTAGAACCCTCTTTGTGCATTGTTGGAGCAGCTACCTGGCTGGTAGTTTGTGAGGCACAAGATGGTCAATCACATCCGGGAGGAGATCCTCCCAATTGGCTGTTTTTGCTGAGACTGCTAGTTCACAAGTGCTTCTGTGGGCCTAGATCATGTGTCATCCTGGAGTCAGCCGAACCACCCCCTACAACAACCCTACTGGTAGCTCTAGCCAAGGATGTACGGGACAGTTTGTGCCAGCTTGTTCCATCCGTGCTCATGGTAAACCTTCCCATCTTCCTCCTACTGGTCTACTGCACCCCTTTTCATCCCTAAACACCCCTGGTCACACATTGCAGTGGACTTAATCACCGGTTTGTCACTGTCTGAAGGTAACACAGCTATTCTCACTTGAATTATTTGCTTTTCTTAGGCAGCGCATTACCTACCTCTACCCAAGCTGCCATCTGCTCCAGAGACAGCTAAACATCTAGTCAAGAATGTTTTCAGGTTGCATAGACTGCCATTCAGCTGAGGGCTGCTGTTCACATCGTCTGTGTGGAGAGAGTTCTGCAGGGCGGTGGGCGCAGTTGCCAGCTTGTTATTGGGTTATCATCCCCAGACCACCCTGCATTGTGTTGCTGCTCTACATCTGGCCTCTTGGGGTCCCCACCTTCCCTGGATTGAGTATGCTCATAACTCCCTCACCTGTTAACCACAGGTATGTTCCCTTTCATGGCCTGCTTTGGCTATCAAACCCCTCAAACAGGAGACGGACATGGCTGTACCTTCGGTTAAGGATCACTTTCGGTGCATCAGGGAAGTGTGAAGTAATGTCAGGGAGGCACTCTCCCACACTCCAGTCGCAGGCTCCTGAGTATGGTCCCAGACAACTGGTATGACTGTCCTCTCACAGACCTCCTGCTCCAAGTGGAGTCAAGGAAGTTGACGTCCTGCTTCACTGGTCCCTTCCAGATCATCAAGATGACCCTTCCACAGCCCGGACTCCCTTCAAATTTATCCTAACTTCCACATCTCTCTTCTCAGACCCTTGCATCTTTAGACCTGGTCCTTCTTTCCAAGCCCCCTCCACCTCTCATGCTCATTGACAATCATCGGGCCTTCAGGGTTTCCAAAATTCTGGATGTTTGACAGGAGGAGAGGTCATGGATTTTGGGAGGCCTGATCCTGCTGCTGCTCCCTCAATGGAGTGAGGAGGCATGTCCTCTGGTAGGCACACTTGCTTCTCATCTGCTCATCACCCTCCTCTACATAAAACTCCCCAAGACTCGTCCCAGGGTCAGATTATTCCCGCATCTCGAGAGGTAATATTTTCCATTCTTGAGTCTTGTTTTTGTTCCAGAGATCTCTTGTCCTTGTTGAAGATTTTTGATGTGCCTCTGGTCCATTTTGTGACTAATTTATCTCTCTCCTCCTCTCTTCCAGTGCCTTCTCAAGTTCAGCTCCCTCAGCCATGCTCAGATTGCCTCATCTCCCTCAGCCTTTCCTTTATCTCTCCCCTCCTATTCCCCAACACCCCCAGTTCAATATATTTAAATTTGTTTGCACCATTACTGTATCTTGGATTCACTCTTTGGATCCTTGTAATATCTACAGTTGTCAAACAAGACAATTGTGAAGAAAATTCTCTTACATTTAAACATTATGTTTATCAAAATATTTTCCATTGTAAACTTTCACTATTTGAAATTATAACCATTGTCCATGAAAGTAAAAATCAAGTGTCAGTTCAGAAGGGCCGCTACCCGACTACGGATAAGCGGGAGATGGTACGGTAGTTTAGAAGGGAACCAGAACAAAGTTGAATGAACTCAATACAGCTTTAGTTTGACCCGATCAAGTTCATACTCATCGTGAGTTAAAGTGTCATCAGTATTTTATAGAGAACGTCTTTCAAAAAAAATATGTCTTTCGATGACAAATTCTGTACAATACCTACAATACCCAAAACCAGTGAAGTTGGCACGTTGTGTAAATTGTAAATAAAAGCAGAATACAATGATTTGCAAATACCTTTCAACTTATATTCAATTGAATACACAGCAAAGACAAGAAACTTAACGTTCGAACTGGTAAACTTTGTTATTTTTTGCAAATATTAGCTCATTTGGAATTTGATGCCTGCAACATGTTTCAAAAAAGCTGGCACAAGTGGCAAAAAATACTGAGAAAGTTGAGGAATGCTCATCAAACACTTATTTGGAACATCCCACAGGTGAACAGGCTAATTGGGAACAGGTGGGTGCCATGATTGGGTATAAAAGCAGCTTCCCTGAAATGCTCAGTCATTCAAAAACGAGGATGGGGCGAGGGTCACCACTTTGTGAACAAATGCATGAGCAAATTGTCCAACAATTTAAGAACAACATTTCTCAACGAGCTATTGCAAGGAATTTTGGGATTTCATCATCTACGGTCCGTAATATCATCAAAAGGTTCAGAGAATCTGGAGAAATTACTGCACGTAAGCGGCAAGGGCGGAAACCAACATTGAATGCCCGTGACCTTGATCCTCAGGCGTACTGCATCAAAAACCGCATCACTGTGTAAAGGATATCACCACAGGGGCCCAGGAACACTTCAGAAAACCACTGTCAGTAACAACAGTTCGCTACATCTGTAAGTGCAAGTTAAAACTCTACTATGCAAAGCCAAAGCCATTTATCAACAACACCCAGAAACACCACCGGCTTCGCTGGGCCCGAGCTCATCTAAGATGGACTGATGCAAAGTGGAAAAGTGTTCTGTGGTCTGACCAGTCCACATTTCAAATTGTTTTTGGAAACTGTGGTCGTCCTGTCCTCTGGACCAAAGAGGAAAAGAACTATCCGGACTGTTATAGGCACAAAGTTCAAAAGCCAGCATCTGTGATGGTATGGGGGTGTATTAGTGCCCAAGGCATGGGTAACTTACACATCTGTGAAGGCACCATTAATGCTGAAAGGTACATACAGGTTTTGGAGCAACATATGTTGCCATCTAAGCAACGTTTTTTCATGGACGCCCTGCTTATTTCAGCAAGACAATGCCAAGCCACATTCTGCACGTGTTACAACAGCTTGGGCTTCAGTAGTAAAAGAGTGCGGGTACTAGACTGGCCTGCCTGTAGTCCAGACCTGTCCCCCATTGAAAATGTGTGGCGCATTATGAAGCTTAAAATACAACAACGGAGACCCCGGACTGTTGAACAACTTCAGCTGTACATCAAGCAAGAATGGGAAAGAATTCCACCTGAAAAGCTTCAAAAATTGGTCTCCTCAGTTCCCAAATGTTTACTGAGTGTTGTTAAAAGGAAAGGCGATGTAACACAGTGGTAAAAATGCCCCTGTGACAACTTTTTTGCAACGTGTTGCTGCCATTAAATTCTAAGTTGATGATTATTTGCAAAAGAAAATAAAGTTTCTCAGCTGGAACATTAAATATCTTGTCTTTGCAGTGTATTCAATTGAATATAAGTTGAAAAGGATTTGTAAATCATTGTATTCTGTTTTTATTTACAATTTACACAACGTGCCAACTTCACTGGTTTTGGGTATTGTACATAACTAGCATTCACACTTTGCTATAGGATGCTATGGTGCAAGTTCAAGCAGAAAGACCTTTATGTGATTTTCAGTCAACTCTCATTAATGTCCTCACCCTGCCTTCCTGCTGAGGCGTTTCAAATCATCATCAGAGTCTAGGTCCAACTTCTCAGCAGTCTGGCCGAGAAGTTCTCATCAGTGCCTCAGTCCATTGCATCAGGGTCCCAGCAAGCTGCTCAGAAGTCTACTCCTCATCATATCCTGTATTCCTCACCACCACCAGTGTCTAGACTCAAAGGGAGTATCCTATCTCTCATTTGCCCTCAGTATCCCTGAAGAACATCAACAAATAACAATGGAGCCTACGTGCTAAAGAGATGCTCATCATGAAAACATTGCAGGTTTTCAATCACACCTACTTCTATAATAAATATTTAACTTAAATTTGGTCTCTCCTGGTAGAAACATCAAGTTTTCTAATGCTTAAGTGCAGCATTTCAAAATGTATTTTTACCAGTAAAAAATACTTTAACTTGCTAAAGTTTCTGCTAAGTGCAGGGACCAGATTTCAGTCTTTTACCAAAACTCCATGAACACCAGTAATTTAGGTCTGTGTTTAAGGAAGCATTTCAGCCCCACTCTATTGTTGTATCTCGTCTCTTTTCTTTTTTCTTCCATCAGATTTATTCTGGTAGTTCTATGCTTAGATGTAAATGTGACAGCATTACTGAAAAGTCAAATTGGATCAGGATCTGAGCTGTTGGGGTCAATCAATCAATCAATCAATCTTTATTTGTATAGCACCAATTCATAACAAGTGTCATAACAACACACTTTACAATAGAGCACAAAACTCTTCATTTTATGGATAAACATATATGCACACATATAAAATACACATATACATACATACAAATATATCCATCCAACAGCCAACATGAATCCATATAGCCAATCATGAATCCCTCCATCATGGCTCAAGAAAAAACCTTCTGTTAAGCAGCAGGAAATCTTGAATGTGGATCCCAGTCTCATGATGAACAGCAAATCCACACCATGCTGTGTTGGGTGTGTGGGCAAAAGAAGGGAGGTAAGAGGAGACAAGTGGACTAAAGTAAGAACTAAAGTTAGTGACAGATCCATGAACCATAGAGCTGTCATCATCAAATTTGTTTCTGCTGAAAACAAATTTATTAGAGGTTAGCCTCTTGAGATGGTACATCTCATTTTCAGGATGATCCTCATGTCTGGAATAACAGCAGTAAGAACACTTGGAGAACAGTCTCTCCCTCTTATGTATTATCTATAACCTGTAATTATTTTCAATACCAGGCTATCAAAACCTTTTAAAATACCTCTGTTGCATCCTAATTTTATACTTAAATAAAAGCCTGTAATGGCAAAATGACAGCATAATTAGAGGTGAGATGTCATAATTATTTCACACCTGTCTCATAGTGTTAGCTCTGCACACCTGTCTCTTTATTATTACAGAGGAACACATGAGTAATTTTACCTGCAGGAGTGGTCTGTCCTCTGGAGAATCCTCCTGCATCTGCTCCAGCAGTTTCTGGATTTCCTCACCAAGATCAGCCTCCAGCTCCGGCTCGATGACAAAGTTTAGAGCTGCAGACAGCGTCGAGCCCAGAGAGTAGACATGTCCCTGTAGTGGGACAGAAGATATGAGAAATCATCATCAGGAGGCTGCAGATGTGAGTTTACAGTAAGTGTGTAGATCTAAATAAGGCAACGGCAACAGAAAAGAGATAAAAACAACCCAGAATCCCCTGAATGTGTGGGGCCATAATTGTTACTTTTGTTACATTTTTGTGACAGAGCTTTTGTTTTCTCGTCTCTGTGCTGACGGTGGATATTATGGTCAGCTGTGGATTTAAATCAGGTGCATGTGAGCTCACATCTCACTCCAAACTATCACTCTTTAAAGCAGCAGTGACCAGTACCCATATTTAAGTGGTAAGAACATGTGCAAGGCGGATCCCAGTGTGGTTCACCAAAATAGAAGAGTAAACATGCAGCTGAGGGCCCAAGCCTTTTTCTTTCTGTTTCTTTAGCTGAGTGTAATATCTCCCTGGAGGTACATGATTGTTAGGAAAACAGCAACATAGAAAGGGAGACAGTTTCTGTCTTTGCTGAAACAAAATGTATGTTTTGTTTCTAAAATCAGATTCATAATTGTGCAGCAAATGTGAGATTGTTATATTTTTACTTTGTGTTCCAGCAGAACAACCAAAAAAGGTCTCATAATACAGAATATTGGGCATATTGTTCTTTCAGACTGCCTCTATAGCACAGCAGACAATTAGGTACAGGGAGTGGAAGATCTTAGGAGGCTGTCTACGTCCACATCGTTAAAAAAGAATAGAGATGCATTAAGTGAGGTCAGGGAGGTGCAGTTTTGCTTAAGGTTGTTTTGTTGCATTGCAGTAGACACACTGACGTGCATATGTTTGTTTTTACAAATCTTTGTTTGAATATCAAAAAATCCAACAAAATGATAATAACCACTTTAAAGAGACTGGCTTCACCATCAGCTCAAAACATTTGTGTTGACATTGTTGTGACATTTTACATAACTATGATAGGTCTTGTGAAATGGGTCGGGGAACACATCATGACAGGCAGCTGCTGGTGCTGTAAACGGGGTCAGCGAGAAAAGTGCTGATGCTGTGGACCCTGTAGTCCAACACAAAGGGATCTTAAACTCTTAAATAACATAAAAGCCCATATTCTGTTACCTCAAGTGTAATACTTGAGGAAACAGAATATGGGCTCTTATGTTATTTAAGAATTTAAAATTCAGCAGAATATTGGCTCTTCAATGTATACTATCTGACATTTCACAGTATGGGGCATCATAATCCATGCTCTACACAGTGAAAGCTGAGCCCACCCCCCTATGGCTGTGTTGATATCAGCTCTATGTAAACCACGTCCGGACCAGATTGGGGAGGGGCTCTCCCTCTCCACCCCCCTCGTGCTCCGACTGGTAGGGGCAGCATCATGACATCACAGCCTTCTTGTTATTCAGAATGGTTGGCTGCTGGCTTCTGCTGCACCAGGGGACAAATTAATACAACTGAAAATATCAAATAGACATGAAATAACTAAAAGAAAATAGAGACTTAACAAAGTTTATCACAACGGAGAGCCCTGCATGAGGAGGAGGCTCAAACACGGCCAGAGCTGGACCTGCATTTGGATAAGTCAGTATCTTTATATGTTTCTGTTACATCAACGTTTTCATGACATGTAACAGAGAGGGGCGTGGATAACAGACTGGGCTTTGTGTTGTGTAGTGAATGTTCACGTTTTACGAATGTGATTTGCCTGAGTCTTTTAAGCCGATATGGGAGCTAACGTGTGCTAACGCTAGACTGTGGCTAAACGAAGCAGCTGCAGGCTAATACAGCTAATGCCAACATAAATAAACACAAACACATGTTCACCCCTGTCGACTGTTCTGTCCTGACGGGATCCAGATCACTGGAGGTCATTTATCTCACTGGGACACTGTTTAAAGTTCAGATGTCCGTAAAATGAAGGTAGCAGGCCACAGAAGAAGCACAGTTGGAGACTGTATCTAAATGAACTTGAATATGAACATAGTAATTGGGAGCTGATGTCCAAGCCCTCTGTCCTCTTTATTAGACACGACTTCTCAATTTCTACCTGAAGTTCAGTGGCTGTTAAGAGGAAGACCAGAGGAGACGGCTACATGCTGTGCTGACAGTGACTCCTAAATACCTAAACACCAAACTGCTCTTTGTTACACTGACAGAGTTCATTCAGCAATCTGTAAAGGACAACACATGTTTATACTGATCAATTCATAAATTAATCACAAAAAATGTTTCTTTGCATCCCCAGTGCTGTTGAGCATCACCTGTTGCTATCTTTAAGTCATATTTAATTGCATAATGTCACAGGGCAGGTAACAAAAAATGTCAAAATAAAAATAAGGCATGAAAAGTACATTCCTGTGAATGTTGTATTTTATGAGACATCCAAAGATAACTTTGAAATACTGTGGTTTATATATAATTTGAGTACACTGCAGATAGTTTTATTTGACTGGATTTCCCATTTGTTATGCCTTTAGTCTAGAGACAGACAGTTATAAATTCAGTGTTTTGCTCAACAATATTTTTGATGAAGAACTACTTCAGATATCTTTTTTCTTCTCACATTAGTTTATTATTTGTTATTAGTATCATGCACACAAAGTGCCTACAACTGTGTTTCAAAACATAACATTTTGACTTTTTATATTTCAAACATGTGTACTAGAATAAGAAAACTGAAGTCACAAGTAGTTATGAAAGTTTCTATGTGCAATAATACAGGTGTAACTTATGTCTACGTTTCTGCTCTTTGTGAGCAAAAACATTCTTGTACAAAAAACACAAAGTGTGGAGAGACGTAGTTTCTTAGTGAAATATGAGTAAATGGATTAACAAAACATAGAAATCATTTGTCCACAATAAAAAAAATCTGTACATTTTGTAGTGTAAAATTGCCCTGAGATGTCTTGCTAGTATCACTGCCAATGGGGTTATCATTATGCATGTTTTATTATGATTTCTTTCTTTATGTACTTCGAGTGATGAAATATTGAATAATGATAAACTGCTCATTTAACAACATTGAGTATCTGTTTGTTTAGAAGTAACAAGAAGAGGGGTTATGACTAATACAGCAAATGTAAGAATTGCTATATTAATTACATATTTTGTATAATGTTGGGCTTTTTACCGATCAAGGAGAGTTTTACTTATATGTTGAATCTTGGTTTTTATTTTGATTATTACATAATAGCCAGCATATATTTTACTATATTTGCATTTAAAAAGGTTATATATTATTTGCATATTTAATCATATTACAATTTAAGGTTGCTAAGAGGTTCTTACTGAAAGTACAATAATATACAGAATGTTTTGACTTTTCAGGTTTTTAAGTAGTTAAAAAACAACACAAAATGTGTTGTGATAGGTTGATATCATAATGTTCTGTAATCTCACAATGTAGTTAGGATTACAGCGCTGTATATTATACTGATTTTATGTTATAAGTTTGATGCATTTATATATGTGTTTAATACAACATTCTTACATGTTATTAACAGATTACCTCCCACACCATAGAGCCTTAGTACATGTCTAAAGGAGTTCATGATTTAAAGTTAAACTTATTAAACTAAAGATAAGTATTTTAAGAAAGTACATGCTGTACCAAACCAATCTCCCGGCATAACAGTACACTCTGTGCCCACAGAGGGACAGGAAAACACGACCATATTTGGGCCTGGAAGGGAAGCCATTTTGGATCAATTCAGCCATTTTGAACAGGCCATGAAATAATGATAGTAATAACTCTAATTTTAACTTAATGATCAAAATAAATAAAAGATGGACTCCATAGAAGTGTATTTAGGCTTATAAGAAGGAAAAATATACTTTTGCAATGAAGAACTAAGAGAATGTGACCATTGAAGGGAAAAGGCGAGGAACCTTTTGGAAGTTTTGAGGAGACCGGGGAATCCCCCCGAGAGGCTATATAATATGCATACATCAATTTGAAGTGCAGTTGTTTTGGGGCGTCACGACACAAAGCAACTCCCGTTTGTTATTGTTCACCCAGTGTAACTTTAATAAACGTCGTTTGTCAAACTTGGAATTTGCCTGTGTTCGTGCTTTTTTGACCCGCGAGGGTACACTTTTGAACTAGACCTAATTTACGCCAGTTTTATCTTAGCTGCCATTTCCGTGCAGAAAATACGAGCCAACTCATTCGATAATTACTGCTGTCCAAGAAGACGCTGCAATTTCTTCCCCAAATATGATTTATTAGAAAAAAATACATGCAAGGCTATGTGATGATAACTTAATCAGATGTTTCATCCACAGTGCATGCACTTATTTGTCCTAAGAAAAGTCAATAAAAACACATTCTCTAGTAAAACACTTCCTGTGTAATGAAGTAATAGGTACTTTTAGCCAGTACTTGTCTTTTAATTCCTAAAAACATTATTTTACTGGGCAGCCCTCTGTTTGTATTTATCTGCTGCTGCTTCATCCGGGCATCAGACTCCAGGGCGGGCTGTGGGTTCAAAGCAGCTGTTGATGGCTCTCTTGTTATCTTATGGAGCTGCGCCTGAAGAACATGAACACAACACGTGGTAGGTGAAGCATATGTATGGATCTGGAAAAATGAAGGACTCCATTAACTCAGCTTCCTGAGTAGCTCCTTTGTGTAAATGTGCTTTATTTAGAGTCAGCAGTTAAGGAAATATGTGAAGTAAATACAGCTTGGCAACAGAAAATAATTGAGATGATATTAACGTAAAAGTTACTTTTCAGGGAGTAGAGGCTGCATAGTAAAAAGAAAGACAAAAAGGGGGTTTAAAGAAAAGTCTATGACATCTTTCTGATCTAATTTCATAGGTGACAGAAAAAAAACAGTTAAATCATGATATTTTTATAACACATTACTAAAGTATTAGTATCCAATAAATAACTCACTCTGTACAGTCTGGCTTATATTTACACTCAGAAAAGCATTCAGAATAACAAATAGTCTGAGTACATTTTTTTGCACAATACTTTTTTACTTTTACTTGAGTAGTTTATAAATAAAAGATAATTAAAGGGCTTCTTTTACCTGCTATTGTGGATTTGAAAAAAGTTTGAGTACTTTTACTAGAGCACAATATTTTATTAATTCTGCTCCAGCCCATAAAGAGGAAATAATTATAGTTTACATCTATAACTACAGTTTTTTCACATTTTCAAGGTATGAAGTGTGATGTCCTCATGATTACCTGTCTGTACTGAGGGTCTCCTCCTCTGATCACTTACCTGTTTATACTGAGGGTCTCCTCCTCTGATCACTTACCTGTTTATACTGAGGGTCTCCTCCTCGGCCTCATCAGCTGGTCAGAGCAGCTCTGTAAAGTCCTGTCATCAAAAAAGAAGAGAGCGAGGGGATTAATGAAGTTTTAAGACTGTAAAGATCACTAACTTTACACCATTACAGACCTCAGACATGCTGTCAGTGTTATTTACTTTGGCAGCTGACTTTAGCATTAGAGCCAAAAAGGGAGTGGACGTAGATCTGCTGACTCAGCAGAAACAAACATATTTACTCTAAACAAACATTACTGAAACAACTCTTTACAGCTGTATCACATAGAAAACAACACTGGTAGCAGCTATTAGCCAATAGCTTCTAGTTAGCTCGTCCGTCTGCGTGTATCTTCACTCAGCCTTGAGCTTCATCGTTTGTTCAGGCAGATCACGGTAAAGACTGCAGCTCCGTCTGTTCTCTGCTCTGTATCACAGCACCACAGGTATAACTTACTGAAGTGTTGGCTAACTAGCTGTAGCTGTGCGAGCAGAGTTATAAATCAATAATAAAGACCACAAATGCTGTTTGTGACAAAAAGATAACCTTTTATCAGAGACACAATAGTCAGAGGATTCATCAGGACATGCCCTGTAAACATACCTCGGTATAAGACGTGTTCATGAACAGCATCATCCTTTGGTCAGTCTTGTCTGTTTCTTCTTCATGCTGTCGATCTGCTGTTGAAAGAGGTGTGGCCAACAGCCTCTCATTCTACTCTGAACAGACCCTTTGTTTTGATTTTGCTCAGGTGCTCTAGCGCGACACCTGCTGGCCTTTAAGTGATTAATTGATATGGATCAGTACAGTCTAGGTCATTAAATGTTCTCAAGTTAGACACAAACAGCTTAAAATGTCTTACCAGCCACGTCAAACCTCTAATCAGTGTTGTCATAATATTTGGAAACTGTAAATAAAAAAAACATAATTGCAGGACAGGTACAGGCAGAGGGTGTAAATACAGAAAGAGTGCATGGACATACATCCTTGAAGTGAAAATTGATGTCAAATACCTCACATGAAACATGTCTCAGCTACAGAAAAAGCGTATCAGAAGTATTTCTGTTCGAGCAAAAACAAAGCATGTGCTGGGCTGGAGCATGTGACTTTTTATCCTTTATAGTTCACTGGTTCTGCCCTGTCTAGAATATTGTGCTGAGGTTTGAGTAGACATAAAAAAAAAACTCACTACAACCACTGAAAAAGAGCAACAAGAATAGTTCATTTTTGAGAAGATACAAATCCATTATTTTTAACATGTAAAACTTTAAAATTCTTTGAACTAGCAGGATTAAAACTGCATAATTAATACCGAATGCAAAGAAAGCAAGAAATAATAGGCTCTCAGGAAATATTCAAAATACATTTAGTAACAGAGAGAGAGGTTATACTCTAAAGCAGTGGTTCTCAAACTTTTTTCAGTGATGTACCCCCTTAGAAATATATTTTTAGTCAAGTACCCCCTGACTCGGGCAAAACATTTTTGGAAGAAAAAAGAGGTACAGTGCTGTAAAAATAAGTGTCTGATTTATTAAAGCCAAACAACTTATGTCAGTGAACCTGACAAATACATTCATATTGCTAACATTGCATGTAGAAACAAAAAAGAAAAACAGAAGACGGTGACCACCTTTCTAGTTGTACCGTCAAAACTCAAAAATGCAAAACGCTGCTAATTTATATTGGTCTCTGTAATGGTACAAAATAAGAAATATAAATAAATAATAAAAATGTGTTCACAGAAATACATATATAATTTATTTATAAATAAATAATATTTTGTTTAAAAAATAAATTAACTTAATAAACAAATATTTGCTCACAAAAAATGTAACTCTCCAGAGTTAGTGTTATTCGGTAACGACAGGTCGTTGACAAGTGCGCTGGGTCAGTGGGTCAAACTAACTTGGTGGGGTGGGGTCAGATTTACTTAGAAGGATATTGAAACTAAATACTGAATATAAAATTCAGTGCATGAACACACATTTATATTTTGTCAAAGTTTTTACAAAATAATTTTCCCCAAGACTTATTATTAGGATGAGCCTACTGATTTTTTAAAGATATTTTGAAAAGCTTCACGTACCCCCTGCAATACTTCCACGTACCCCCAGAGGTACGCGTACCCCCATTTGAGAACCACTGCTCTAAAGGAAACAATAATTTGAATATTCCCAGCATTCAAACTGCAATGAAAAGCTTTTGTGGGGTAAAATTGTGGCATAAATCACTACCAGTACTAATGTGTCCTACCACAATTATGCAGATGACACTCAGATCTATGTCTTAGGGCGTTTTCACATTAGGCCCACTTGTTTCGAACGGTTCGCCCCCCTCCCCCTTCCCCGCTGGCTTGCATTCACACTTGCAACATCGAACCACGCCCAGGCCCACTTGTGTATTTACTCAGTTTGAAACAGCAGGGGGCGATATTTAGTAACTGGTTACCAAATCTGCTACAGAGGAGAACGAAGAAGAGGCTACCACAGTAACCATTTCCTACACGAGACAACCAATGTTTACATTTCGCTCTCTTCTACATTTTCCTTCAAGTGTGTTTTTTATTATCGTGTTTAAGACGGCATCAGCGACCTTCTGGACCCTCGTAAATCATCGGAATCCTCAACCACAATAAAAAAATTGACAAATAGAGTGAGCAAATGATTCAACCCCGGGGTTAACAGGAAGTAATGCATTAAAAGCAGATCGGTTTGGACCACTTTGTTTCACACCAGTGAAACTGCACCAAATGTCGGGAGATGGAGCGGATCGAGACCACCCCTTCATGGAGGTCTCGGACTGGCTGATTTGGTGCACACCAAAGTGCGGTGGTTGCATTCACATTGATACTAACGTACCAAACCCTGGGCCAAAACTTCTTTGGTGCGCACTAAATATGGTTGGTGTGAAAACACCCTTACTGACAGCAGATGAATATGGACCAGTGGATTCACTCTGTCACTGCATCCAGCAGGTCAGTGTGTGGATGCAAAACAACTTTCTCCAGCTAAATTCAGACAAGGCTGAAGTCATTGTATTTGGTCCACAGAAACAAAGAGAAAGTATCAGCAGTCAGACCTCCAGTCTCTCTCTCTAAAACCTACAAATCAGGTTAGAAATCTTGGGGTAATACTGGAGTGTCTAAACCTGACCTAGAGATACTTATCCAAGCATTTGTCTCTTGTAGGTTAGATTACTGTAACGGCCTACTCACTGGCCTCTCCAAACAAGCTGTGGGACAGCTGCAGTACATCCAGAACGCTGCTGCTCGGGTCTTGACCGGAACCAGGAAGCATGAGCACATTAGTCCTGTGCTCAGGTCCCTACACTGGCTTCCTGTGGCTCAGAGAATAGACTTTAAAGCAGCTCTGCTTGTGTACAAGTCTCTCCGTGGCCTGGCACCAAAGTACATCTCGGACTAAACATAGGGAACAGGGTTCCAGTTTTATGCAGCTAAAATCTGGAACAGTCTTTCTGAAGATGTGAGACAGGCCTCTACTCTGACAATGTTAAAATCTAGGCTCAAAACAGCTCTGTTTAACTGTGAATATGACTGAAAGAATCTTATCTGTACTCTTCTCTTTAAATTTATTTTATAATGATTAACGTTGTTTTTACTTTGTATTGTGATTTCAATGCATTTTTCTTGTTCTGTAATGCACTTTGAATTGCCTTGTGTATGGATTGTGCTCTACAAATAAACTTGCCTTGCCTAAATCAAGTGAGGAGGTAAAATACATTTTAGACATGATTAAGTAAAAAAAAAGAAAGAAATTATTCTCATCAGTGATTAATCTTTGATCACTTTCTCTTTTTATAGGGCTGTAAACTTGCCAATACACCTCAGTATTTTAAATTTAAGATTCTACTGTATTTATGTTTAATTTAAGAAATACTGCTGCTGATGTTAAATTAATCTAGTAGTTTTAGTGTGAGAATTAGATTAAAATGACCATGAAAATGAAGGGATAGGAATAAATAAGCGTATGCTTCTTCTTCCTCCTTTCCATGTTTTTAATTGTAATTCATTCTTTGTCTGAAATAAAGACATCACCAATCAATCATGTATTCTGTTCCTTTTGCTGTTTTTGTTTTCCAGAAAGACACGCCTATCAGCAATCAGTATGACATTCAGGTCCATAAACTAAGTGTTCTATTAGATGATCTCAGCTCTATGTGGAAGCATCCTGTCTGTGTCCTCTGCTGGGCTCTGCTTCTGAATCCCCTTCATCTGTCGCTGTTTCCATGTGAGCAGAAATAGGTCAGAGCATAATATGGCCTCTTTTAATCCGAGAAATATATAGGGTGCCTATATCCTGGTGGAGTGGGCCGGTGCACTTCCATGTATTGAGGTTCTTGCTTTGTTTGTAAGGTCCAGGTTCACAATCCACCTGCAGCCCCCCACCCCCCAATCACACCTTCTCTGACTCTCACTCTCCTCTAAAAATAAAGATAAAAAAAATAAAATGGGAAATACTCTTGAAGTGAAAAAAAAATGCCACAGCTCTTCACTGACATTTCACAGCAGCCAACTGTGCTGACAGCTGATACGGCCCACCTCAGTACTGAGTTAAGTTTGCTCACAAAGGGACAGACCCCCCCTGAAGGCCTATCACCAAATATTCAGTCTATAAGGTCAACCCACGTGTCCAGTCCTGGAAGGTCAAATGAAATACTTAAAAACAAGGTCCCTGCTACAATTTACCATCGCTCTCTTTAAGGCCATAACCTTTTTATGATATTAAAGTAGTGTTCATGAGATGACTCTCACCTCAAACGTGCTGCCGGTGCTGTCAAACTCTGGAGGCACAAAGGAGCCTTCTGGATCATCTGCAGGAGGGAAACATGACATAAGCTGCATCAGTGAGCCTGAATGTAACACAAATTGCCATCAAAAGAACATAAAAGGTGCATCTATGCTTGATGTGTACTCTGATGTACATCCATGTCAGTTCTGTGCTGTACCCTGTACATAATACTATGCTAATCAGAGCGAATGTATTCACCCTCTGATCTATGACTGCACAGTGAACCACGGCTTCCTCAGTCCCTTCATCTGTGTAATTCACGTGTCAGAGATAATACCCAACGAACGAGACAGGACCGGTCTGCAGACCAGAGGATGAAGCACTGAAGCATACTTGTCCTCCTCAATATGGAATAAACCAAATATCGCAGTGCAATGAGAAATCACAAGGAGGCTGAACTATAGATAAGGGTGGTCAAAGTTAACAGTACCTTGAGATAAAACAGGGCTGTCAACTTCAGAGGCATTTCGAGACTGACCAGGGGTAACATGGCCCTCCCATGAAATCGGACAGGCCATCTCACCAACAATTGTTGCCGAAGTGTATCACTGTCATTTTCTACTCACAACAAAAAATGTTAGTGGTAGTAATGCAACTTTTTGCACTTATGTGTTAGTAGACATGTGGATAAAGATTTCGGTTTATAAAATATAGTTCACAAGTAGTTCCTATCACATGACATCATCTGCTTCCTGCTCCTTCCGGTGGAAGATAGCCTTGCAGAGCAGACAGACCTGCCTGATTCTGACATCCTGCAGCTCTGTCTTGCCAGCCTCCGTTGTCCAACAAATTCACTCAGTTGAATTCTTAACAGCCCAATCAGGGAAGAGAGGCGGGAGCTGTCGAATGCGGACGTGACGACAACCGGAAGTTGAAAACCGGAAGTTGAGAATGGACATGCAGATTAGCCTATTGTCCTGATAGATACTTAGTAAAACTTGGCGAAATCTGTCCTCCTCAGAAGTTTACTTGTAGGGATTGTCTTTGACGAGGTTCATGTCACATATAAGAGTTAAATGAATCATCTGTGTGGTACAATTTAGTGTAAGACGATAGTAAAAGGCTGTTAGCTGTTGGCAGCTAAGTTAGCGGCTAACAGTCATTTACTGTTGTTAGCTGTTAGCAGCTAAGTTAGCGGCTAACAGCTAACAGTCAATAACTGTTGTTAGCTGTTAGCAGCTAAGTTAGCCGCTATGTATGCTATATTTTTTTTCAATTCTTTATTCAGCCATTTCAAGTAACAAACAGGCACATTTTGCATCATAGTCTTCAAAAATCACTGAGCAGCATCAGCAACCAATATAAACAAAATATAATAAAATGTATATACAAAAGAAAAAAATAATGACAGATTCAATGCAAACATTGCTACTTTATAGGAGGCAACCCTGCTTGATGTGGATTGGTCTGTGATGAATGTGACGAGCAAAACGATTGTCCAATCACAAGCTTGTGTTTTTTTAAAGGTTCTGCCCCTGAAAACAAATTTAAAGGGCTCCTACCCAGATGGACTAGTGAAATATTTCTGTGGCAGATATATGGAGCTGTCCATCTGGCTTGTCAGGTTAGGTGGAAGACATGGAGGATGCAAATTGTCCTGGAAAGAGGTCATTTTCACAAATTTCTAATGCTCTCCCCCAAAACATAGTAATGATTATTTAATCATTCAAGTCTCTTGAGTAACCCTCTACTTAATTTTTTTTACCTGGGATAAATATTTATTTGTTAATGGGGATATTTCTGTGAGTGGCAACAAAAGTTGCCAGTGGGCACATAGCTTGTAACTAACTAAAGGAAAACACTGTCTGCAGGATTTCTCATAATTGACTTATTTGAAATTGTAGAATGAGGCACACTGGTGCATTTAGGTTCTCTTAGAATACTCTAACAAGCTAAATAAATTCACAGGTATTCAAGACCTGTGTCTGTAGGATTCTGATGTTACCATAAATTGTCTTGCTGTTTGCTAAGCAATATTTCTCTGTTAACTAACATCAGTATGGAAACCCTTTCTGCACTTTAAAAAAAGGAAACTAAAGGGACCCAGGGAAACAAAACAAAACAAAAAAATACTAAGTCATAATAATGTGATAAAAAGTCGACATTATGAGATACCATTTGTGCAAGTGCCCCACGTCCATGGCCAATCCTATAGCAACACACCTTTCTCATAATTATGACTTTATCTCATAAATTTGACTTTTTTCTCATGATAAGGAGTTTTCATCACATAATTATGACTTTTTATCTCATAATTATGACTTTGTTATCTCATATGTTGACACGTTTGCAGGTAGGACCCAGAAGCAAGCAGTTTTAATGAGAATAGTCTTTATTAACACCAAGACCAAACACAGTTCAGAGCGGGCTGCGAACCCGCGACCAGGGGATTTGTAGACGGGTGCTCTCCCGACTGAGCTCACCCGGAGCTGTTCAGATGACGGTTCCCTCAGCCTTTTCAGGGGAGATGCGGAGACTTGAGCGGGGCTCACACAGTCTGTACAGGAATGTAGCTGCGACTTGAGCGGGGCTTCAACCCGCGGCAGCGAACTTAAGAGATGAACACTTCTCTGATTGCAGCACCTCAGAGGAGTCAAAAACTGACACCCACACCGTTTAAACAGAGAGCAGGCTGTGGCTTGAGCGGGGGTCGAACCCGCGACAGCTCGATCAACAGTCGGACGCCTTACCGACTGAGCCACCCAGGAGATGCAGTGACAGAAGCTCACACAGTCTTTAGAGAAGGAGGTGAAGCAGGCTTGACTCACACACAGACGAGCTGAGGCGTTCAGGAACACTTGGAGGAGTGATTCAGGCGAACTCGGGTAGTCGAAGACAGGCAGGGAGTCAGACACCAGGCGAATGGTACAACGAAGGGCAGACTGGGTTCGGCAACAGGAGACGGAAGCAGGGTCAGATACCAGACGTGGGTCACAACGTAGAGCGAGCTGGATTCGACAACAGGAGACGGAAGCAGGGTCAGATACCAGACGTGGGTCACAACGTAGAGTTGGCTGGATTCGGCAACAGAAGACTTCAGCAGGATCGAAAGCCGGGGATTCAGACAGGCGGGTGAATGCAGGACAGAAGCTAGTCGATACCTTGGAGTCAAGCCGAGGGTCAGGCGTATGAGGCAGAGTCTGGGACGAAACTGGTCGGCAACGGGTGATCAATCTGGGAAACAAGTCTGGACTTCTCAGCATGAGTGCGACGACAGTCTGACGCTGGTTGAGTGTGGAGCTGGGGCTTTTGTAGCTGGCTTGATTACGGGAGATGAGGTGCAGGTGCAGGTGTGGCGGCACAGGTGAGGTGAGTCAGGACTGATTATGGTGCACCTGGGGGTGACAGGCTGTGGGAGAGCCTGAGCCTGCGGACTGAGATGGGACAGAACCCCCTCAAGGGACGGCTCACGGCCCAACAACATCAAAAGGGGTGGGGCGGGTGGGAAGAGTACCTCAGTACTCTTCTGAGGCGGAGTCATCCCGGACGTCAGGTGGATGGGGAACCTCCTCCTCCTCTTCAGAGTCCTCCGCGGTGGGAGAGCCTACAGGACTGGCGAGCGAAGGTTGCTGAGCTGGACGTCCCCGCCTTCTTAGGGACGGCTGCTCCGGATGATCCACATGAAACTGCCGGACCAAGGCTTTATCAAGGACGTCCCGGGAAGGTACCCATGATCTCTCCTCTGGACCATATCCTTCCCAGTCCACGAGGTACTGTAGGCCTCTTCCCCGCCGACGGGAACGGAGCAGACGACGGATGGTGAATGCCGGACCTCCGTCGATGATGCGTGGAGGAGGAGGAGGAGCCACGACTGGAGACAGGGGACTCTCATGGACCGGTTTAATCTTGGAGACATGGAAGGTGGGATGAACCCTCATGGATCGGGGAAGGGCCAGCCTCACTGCCGTCGGGTTAACGATTCTCTGTATGGGGAAAGGACCAACAAACTTAGGTGCGAGCTTCCTGCTCTCAACCCTAACAGGTAGGTCTTTGGTAGACAACCAAACTTTCTGACCTACCTGATAGGTTGGAGCAGGAGTCCGACGGCGGTTGGCAGAAGAGGAGTAATGATGGACGGCCCTCTGGAGTGCAGCTCTGGCTCGGGCCCAGGTCCTTCTGCATCGTCGGGCGAAGGCAAGGGCAGACGGGCAGGAGACCTCATTGTCCAAGGCCGGGAACAACGGGGGCTGGTAGCCGTAAACACACTGGAATGGGGACAAGCCAGTTGAGGAGGAGACCAGGGATTTGTGGGCGTACTCCACCCATAGGAGCTGCTGAGACCATGTAGAAGGGTTCTGGGACACAGTGCACCGAAGAGCTGTCTCCATCTCCTGGTTCATCCGTTCTGATTGCCCGTTGGATTGTGGATGGAAACCAGAGGATAAGCTGGCGGTGGCTCCCAGGAGATGGCAGAACTCCTTCCAGAAAACTGACGAGAACTGGGGCCCACGATCCGACACCACGTCCACTGGAAGACCATGGAGACGAAAGACGTGATGGAGGACCAGTTGTGCGGTTTCTTTGGCAGACGGGAGCTTCTGCAGGGGAATGAAGTGTGCCATCTTCGAGAATCGGTCAACTATGGTGAGGATGGTGGTGTGGCCCTCGGAGGGAGGTAACCCAGTGACGAAATCCATGGATACGTGGGACCATGGACGATGTGGAATGGGAAGAGGTTGGAGGAGACCTGCAGGAGCCTGGTGGGAGGATTTGTGTTGGCTGCAAACCTGACAGGCCTTAACGAAGTCCCGAGTGTCCTCCTCCAGTGTGGGCCACCAGAATCTCTGTCGAAGAACCTCCTGGGTGCGAAGGGATCCAGGGTGACAGGTCAGATTCGAAGCGTGAGCCCACTGCAGAACTTCAGACCGAAGGGTTTCAGGAACAAAGAGACAGTGAGGAGGGCAAGAACTAGGACCAGCCTGATCCTGGGAGGCAGCCTTGACTCTTTCCTCGATGTCCCAGGTGAGGGTAGCGACGACACAGGGGGGAGCCAGAATGGGAGCAGGTTTCTCTGGGTTGTCATCGTCTCTGAGGTACTGACGAGAAAGGGCGTCAGGTTTGGTGTTGCGAGAGCCAGGTCGATAGGACAAGGTGAAGTTGAACCTTGAAAAGAACAGGGACCAACGGGCTTGACGGGCATTCAGTCTTTTAGCAGTCTTGATGTATTCTAAATTTTTGTGATCAGTCCAAACCAGAAACGGGTCTTTGGTACCTTCGAGCCAATGCCTCCATTCCTCCAATGCTAACTTCACCGCCAGGAGTTCGCGGTTGCCGATGTCGTAGTTTCTCTCTGCTGGGGTGAGTCGTCGAGAGAAGAAGGCACAGGGATGGAGTTTGTGATCTGACGGGGAACGTTGGGACAGAACACCTCCGACTCCCACATCAGAGGCGTCTACCTCAACCAGGAACTGGAGATATGGATCGGGCATCTGGAGGATTGGAGCAGTGGTGAATCTGTCTTTCAGGGTACGGAAAGCAGTGTCAGCGTCAGGAGACCAAAGGTAGGTTTTCTTGCTGCTGGTGAGGGCAGTGAGAGGGGCAGCGACAGTGCTGTAGTTTCTGATAAACCGGCGGTAGAAGTTGGCAAAACCCAGGAATCTTTGAAGCTGTTTGCGGGACTCAGGGACGGGCCAGGTGGTAACGGCTGAAACCTTCGCCGGGTCCATTTGGATGTGACCTTGTGAGACGATGAAGCCCAGGAAGGAGACTGTGGGGACGTGGAACTCACATTTCTCTGCTTTTACGAAAAGTGAGTTTTCGAGGAGCCTCTGTAGTACTGACTGGACCTGATGCACATGGTCGCTGAGATTCTTAGAGAAGATCAGGATGTCGTCTAGGTAGACGAAGACGTACTTGTTCAACATGTCTCTGAGTACGTCATTTACCAAGGCCTGAAACACTGCTGCCGAAGGGCATCACCAGGTACTCGTAGTGGCCAATGGGAGTGTTGAAGGCCGTCTTCCACTCGTCCCCCTCCCTGATGCGGACGAGATGGTAGGCATTCCTGAGGTCGAGTTTGGTGAATATGGTGGCCCCCTGAAGTAACTCGAATGCCAAGGAGATGAGAGGCAAAGGATAACGGTTCTTCACCGTAATGTCATTAAGTCCTCTGTAGTCGATGCAGGGCCTCAGGGACTGGTCTTTCTTCTCTACGAAGAAGAATCCCGCACCAGCAGGAGACGAAGAAGGGCGGATGATACCAGCAGCCAGAGAGTTATTGATGTATTCCTCCATCGCCTTTCTTTCTGGCGCCGACAGGGAAAACAGTCTTCCTTTCGGAGGTGAGGTGCCTGGAAGAAGGTCAATGGCACAGTCATACGGACGATGAGGAGGCAGAGAGGTGGCATTGGCCTTACTGAACACGGCGCTGAAGTCGTGATACTCGGGGGGCACACGGGAGAGTTCAGGCTGGATCTACAGACTGAGATGTGACATATGTATGACACTCATAATTATGACTTTATATCTCATTATTATGACATATTTATTTTTTATTTTATAAGTCCCCTAAATTCCTTTTTTTAAAGGGCTTCCATACGATGGCTTGTGTTTCACTGAGGTAAAAAAATGTTGATGTGCAGTTGGAGGTGCACCTTTATTGACACACAAGTACTTATCATAGCCAATGGTCACACCTACACCCACCCCCATTGGCCATGCTGCAGGACTCTGAAACTATGACCAAGAGAAAAGCTGTGTGAGCACCGGTTACAATTGTTGCCAGTCATAAAAATGCTATTTTCTTTAAAACAAAGTACAAAATGGAAAAAAGAAATACATACCATGATTCAGAGGGACTCAACTGATAAAATTATATGCCTTACAACTCAGAAAAAATTGGGGCATGAATGGGTTAATTATCCGTTATTGTTGTTTATTGTTGTTATCAATTCTGTGCTTACAATGGCAGGTACTTTATTTATCAGTCTTTGGAAGAAACTCTGTGTCGATATCACTCTGTGCACTTTGTGCCCAGACCCTGCATTGTAGTATTTTTTTACCTTTTTTTTTTAGCTAATTCTTTCCATTCAGTGTTTGCCCTATAGTTTATCTGAGATGGCACCCGGCTCCATCATTGGATATTTTTTTTAATCAAAAGGGCATATAACAGGCATTCTTTTTTATTACAGATTAAGGCAAACTCTAAATAGTCTAAAAATGAGAGTCCTCCTCTCCTCTGCGCCGGCGGGACTCTCCCCTCACTCCTCCCCTCACTCCTCTCTCAACATACTCGTGTACTCACACCGGTATAGACATACACAACTACACTCAAGAGAGCATTTTGCCAACATTACGATAAAAGATCAGCAACAAACTGTTTGTTAATGGACAATCTGAGGTTCCCCAAACCGAGGCGAGAAAGCACAGCTAGCTTTATGGCTGCTGCTAGCCAAAATAGCATCTTTCCCATAAATGAACAAACATTATTAATGCAGATAGACAAATAATGAATTAATAATAAACAAAAGCGGTTAATATAAAAAGACAGATGAAAAAAAAGATTGATACAAATATATAAATGAATAAACAAACAAACTGATTAATACAAATGGATAGATAGATGAATAGACAGATAGGTTAGTTAATTAACAAAAAATAAATGATTAATATCAAAAGACAGATGGGTGAAAAAATACAAAATGACTAATATAGATTCAAAGATGAATGACTAAACAAACTACTGATTGTATCCTGAAAATTAACAAATGAAAGTCAGACATTGCTTTTGAATTGTGGATCAACAGAATCATTTAAAAATAATAATAATAATAATAATAATAATAATAATAATAATAAAACTGACCTCTGTGTTCCAGCTCATTAACATGATCTCCAAGTGTAATCATTGAATTTTCTTTTTGTATGAGACTCTTCTTGATATTATCCAGCTTCGAGTCCATATGCAACATCATCTCAGGCTTGATTTCCTGCATTCCCTCCCAGATAGTTTAAAGGGAAATGTTCCGCTGCTCCATTGTGATGCACGTGTGACTGGCCAGCTTTGTGGTAAATCGTTTGGTCCAGTACTTTGTAAGTTTGCTGTTTTGACGAAGCTTCCCCTTTGTTTTCTTGAGAAAGCAGACATATATTCTTTCAGTTGGTTAGTTCTCAGCTTTGAAAATAATGGACTTTCGACAAAAATGAGCCAGCAGGTAACAACTGCGTCTTTCACCTGCTCACGCCATGGCGGCCATGATTCCCTTTTTTGTCCCACTTTTGTCCCTTTTTAAATATGTGCAAACTCTGTGCTGAAGATATGAAGGCGGCTGGAATTTGTTGCTGAGATGGCAAAGAGTCACGGCATGATGTTATGCTGTGGGCACGATATGCCTATGTCATCCCTAAATTAGCAGATCTACCTGGGAATTATGTTCTCACTGAAGCAGATCGGAGGCGAGCCGATAAAAACCTGTGTCACTGGCAGGGCAGCCAACCAGGGTTTAAATGCCGATTAGACCCTTTCAAACTGCCGACAGGAACCAATTGTTACCGGAATTAAACAGGTTTTTTGGTCAGTCTGAAAGGGGTTTTAGAGTGACACAAAAACAGAGAGAAGAAGCTGAAGACAATGAAGAAGAAAAGAAGAATATGGACTGGTCAACACTGAACAATTCCTGTTTGGTGATGAAAACTCAGCAACATTTCTCTGATTCAACTGTGTAAGGCCAATCAAACAACACACTGAGGGGCTCGCCATTACAAACCTTGTGGGAGGACAATGTATTGAATATTTTGGACTTGAGTAGAGGATAAAATGTTAGAAGTAGTTCTTAACATAGTATGAATTAAATAGAAATCAATAAAATACAATAAAAAATAAAATAAAATAAAATGACAGAATAACAATCAAATACTGATATTATTGTCCTCTCCTCCTCAGATGGAATTCAGTGCAGGACATTTTGCTGCTCTTGCTGTCTCATGTCAGTGCAGCCACAGCTCCCACAGTCACAAAAGGCCCTCTGACTGTTACAGTCCTGATTAATTATCGAGAATGAACTGTTGATGAGTCATTGTGAGATCAGCCTGTCAGCTCCACAGACCTCAAGGTCAATCATCAATCTGTGACAACACAGAGTCACAGGGAGGGGTCCTATTGTGAGTGTGCACAGGCTGTTAGCTGTCGGGTTCTCTTTGACAGCTCAAAGCTTTTGCAGAGTCCCCAAGAAAAACTTATACTACATGTTATCACAGGGAAACTGTACCTGCAATAAAGTGCCAGGCTCGTCAGTGAAATGATTGCTTCACAGTGTTTGTGGGAACAACTTACAAAAGAGGATAATAAGCATACTGCAGATGTTTCCTCCCTACAAATGATGAATCAGAGACATAGACTGTAAAAAACATGGACGCCATGATGCTAGGCTAAAATTGAAGCCGCCACGAAAACTGCTCCCCCTGGTGACTGGCTGCAGTATAGGTCAAATCTCCGTATCCCCCATTCATCTGAACGGGCCGTAGCGAAACTTCAAAAAATTATTACACCTCGTAGAAATATTTCTCCCATCCGTATGCTGTGGTGATATAAAAGTATTATTGGACTGCGTGTTTTCCAAGTCTTCTTTTTTCTGAAAAGTTTATTTTTTATAAGTTATTAGAGTTTAAAAATAACCGCGGTTTACGGCAGCTTCACAATGATTGTGTACGGCGTATGCTGCGGAGTGTTGCGACCATTTATGACAGCTGCGTCCGGATTATGGCCCAAATTCTCTACTGGTTGCACAATGGCGGCCCCCTGTCGAGGGATATTCTGGCTTCAAATCCGTTACATGGTGGAAGTCGGAGCCACGCTATCCAGTTCTTATAATACATCCATGATCAGAGATAAAGGAACAGCTCACCCCTCCCCATAAGCAAAACACGCAATGGCGTAAGGCCCCAAGATCCACTGAAGGCCCCATTTAGCGAAAGAGGACGCATTCTCTGCTGTCTGACCCAGCCACAATCCGCTCGGACTACAAGCTTTATATATATTTTTTTAATTTAATTTAGAGTTTTGCTGTTACCTTTGCCGTCAGTCGAGTCTTGTCAGTCTTGATAGCTTATGCACAATGTTTAAGTGAACACAAACACTTAAAAAATTATGGGTCAGCTTTTTGATGAACCAAAGCTCAACATTTTTTAATCAGTTCAGCTCTGGGCCGTTGTTTCACTCACTCACTGTTTTCTAAATGATAAAATAATCTTGAGGTATCCTCCATCACTTATTCACCATGATTTAAAACAATATTTGAAGAATCAAGCTCAAATACAATCTACTAGTGCAGCGGTTCTCAACTAGGGCTGCCACAAACAACTATTTTGATAGTTGACTAGTCAACTACTATTTTTGTGATTAGTTGACTAGTCTCATCATGGATGAACTGCAGCATACTGCACCAGCATGGAGCTGGTGGCCCAAATGGCTCATAATAAGCAGACCTAGCAACTATGGCTCCTGCGTAGTTGTGCATGCGACACATGCATGAGCATGTTTGGGAGTGTGGGTTGATTCCTGCGGGCGTAATGACCAGGAAATGGGGAAAGAACAAACTAGTACCAACCACACTCATGTCTGCTTTGTAGTAGCAGCTGGGTGATAATCATGTGGGATTCACACAAGTGGAAGAGCAAGCCAAAAGTCACTTTAATGAGCGGATAATAACTGTTGTCTTACCCCCAAATTCCACTGGACGCGAAAGCGCCGCGCAGGGTCCTTGAAATGTACAGCGGAGCACTTCGCTCCCATTGTAGTCTATTGAAATGAAACTCCCCGGGAAGAGGAAAGTGCCCAAACAAACTTTGGACCTTAAAAAGAAGGATACAAATCATCAAGGCAGAACTGTGACCAAAAACATCACAGCGCATGTGGCTGGATTCATTACTTTGGACAACCAGACTACTTTTATGGTGGAGAATGGAGGTTGTTGTGGTCTTGAGCTTTTGGATTTACAGTTTGCTCTCTCAACACTACCATGCAGAAACTGCAGTTCATGGCAGCATACAAGGTGACCTAAAATGTGATGTCATGGCTGTGAGCTTCTTCACAAACATTTACAAAACATCTGGTATGTAAAAAGTGAGTGTGGGTTCCTCTATGTCCTCAACTTTCAGCTAATTTCATCAACACATAATATGACATGCCCACTGATGATGACACAGTTCCCAAGTTGGAACCAACTTTCAGGTTCTGATCCAAAAATACCTGTCTGAAAATGCCAGCCGACTCAAAATCAAGTTCGGGAACCAGAACTGGCACAAAGCTGTGCTCCCGTAAACCTGAGAGCAGTGCCTGGAGTACCTCAATCCACAAACTTTTAAAACCAGGGTCCAGAGCTGAGCATTTTGAAAATGCATCGCGGTCTGGCTTTGTGTAGATGGGTTTCAGCATTTTGGGGTGAAACGCTGATGTCTCCACATGCACAGTACTCTTTCACATAAAGACTGGATGCACATGCCAGGAACAACAACAACTTTGGTCATCTACCAATCAACATGTGTGCTGCTTCTTTTGTTGTCCAGACAAAACTATTCAGATTTGTTGTCCAGATAGGACACTCCTGCGTTGTTGTGTGACCACTCGCCATTGTTGTTTTTTGTTCTTTATTTATTTCATCTCGAAATTCCATTGAGAGCTTGCTCTCATTCCAATGGCATCTAGAGTACATAAAAACAGTAGTTCAATCGATCAATCTTTGCGCCAATTCATAACAAGTGTCATCTCAATACACTTTACAATAGAGCATAAAGCTCTTCATTTTATTGATACACATATATGCAAAGATACATATATACATATAAAGATACACACATACATATGTGTGTGTATATATATATATATATATATATATATATATATATATATATATATATATATATATATATATATATATATATATATATATATATTTTATATATATATATATATATATATATATATATATATATTATATATATATATATATATTTGATGCATTTGATGTGAACAGCAGAGTTAATCCCAGAAGGGTAGACATTTTAAACTGCCAGGTCCGTAGTGGCAGAGGACTGTGTTTTCGTGCTTGTTTGGCCAAATGAGATATATAGTATATATGAACTTCATTTAACCAGAATAGTCTTGTTTAGATTAAAAGTCTCATTTAAAAGAGAGTCCTGGCCAGGACAGGCAGTAGCACATTAACAAAGTTACAGACAAAAAAAGCTACAGACACAGACACATGAATCAATCAAGTCAAAGTCACAGAGCAGCAAGTTTATCAGCCAAGTTTAACAGTCAAAGCATCTACAGCCTGCTTCTTCCTCTAAAGCCTTTAACCTTAAAATTATTCAGAGACAAGCTCCTCGAGACAGTTTTTTGTAGCAGATTCCAGTCTGCAGGAGCTTATCTGCAACTCCTTTTACACATTTCAAGACTTTATGGATAGAGAGAAAAAGTAGATTTTGTGACAGAGTCACAGAGCGAAGACTGTAGCTTCCAGAACTTCTCACGAGAATATAGTAACTTAAGTATGATGAAAGCAGGCCAAGTATGGCCTTAAAAATCAGGATATGCCAGTGATTCAACCTACGGATGGTAAGAGAGGGCCACCCAACTCGCTCAAACAGAGTATAATGATGAATTAAAGGCTTAAGATTAGTTATGAACCTTAGAGCTCCATGATGAAGAGTATCCAAGCATTTCAGGCATTGATAAGATACATGCAGATATAAAACATCACCATAGTCAATCAGAGACATGAAAGTAGGAGCAACAAAATGCTGTTTTTGTAGCAAAAGAAAAACAAGACTTATTTCTGAAGTAAAAGCCCAAGCGCAGTCTTAGCTTCTTTACAAGCTGCTCAATATGAAGCTGAAAATACAGGACTTTCGATCATAAACCCAAGATATTTATAAGAAGATACAGACTCAGTCACATCAACCTGAGCGGTCACAATGGAAGGCAGGTTCTGTGACCTCTCTTTGGAATTTGTGAACATCACCAGGTATTTTTTTTCAGAATTCAAAAAAGCAACTTCAGCTCCCTCAGATTTTCTAGCACAATATCAAAAGCTTCTTCCAGAGGACTTAGTGCCCTTTTCCACTAGCACACCTTGGCCCTACTCTACTCAGTCCTAGTTGGCTCAGTTGGCTTACCCTCATACGTCTTTTCTTTGCAGCTCGATTGCTCTCGTCCTCGGCTTCATTCTGTTGTACAATTCCAAAACTCTCCTGTGCTTCTCAAAGGGCATTTCTTCTTGCCACCTGCAGCCTTCTCCTGCTTTCCTTTTTTCCCGGTTTGTGACAAAAAGCCACAGATTGTTGTGTCGCCGCAGAGCCACTCAGCGACACTGCACCCTGTTGGGCAGGCGACTGGGGCTAATGGAAAAGCAGCACAAGGTGAGTAGAGCAGAGCCGGGTCAAGTCGAGTAGAGTAAGGCTAATGGAAAAGGGCCATATGGCCTGGTCTTGTGTGGGGGGCCAGCAATAAATAACAGTATTATCAGCATTTAAATGAATATTAGCATTTGGGAAATTATAACAGATACTGTTAATGTACAAAGTAAATGAAAGTGGTTCTAAGACCCTGTGGTGCACCATTTAAGACCTGAAAGTAACCAGTGGTCAGGCCATCAGTTTGCACACACCGCGCCACATCAGTAAAGAATGAATTGCTCCTGCTGATAGCGCCAACATTTGGGCAGCATTAGCTCATGCATTCTGCCCTGTTTTAGGACCTGATCCTCAAAAGAATTTGCTCTAATCATATGCCAGTGGTAACATGCCCACACAGTTTGGCATCTGAGTGCACTTAGTGCCTCTGATTGCAAAATAAATGCAGAAAATACAACCAATAAGACCAAAAAGTGGTCAAGGGGTTTTACCAGACTGTATTTAGACAAAAATTATTCATGTTTACTCAAAAATGGTGGAATATTCACAGTGACAGACACAGTAGGCTATAATACTGTCATCCTTGATGCCATCTAGCAGTGCAAGGATCATGCTGCCTCGCAAACGCTATCTGCAAATGATTTCATTGTCACTTAAAGTAACAATATGTAACTTTAACACCTTATCTTAACTGTTTTCAAGGCCTTCTAACAGTGGAGAGTCAGTAAATAATGCAAATAGTCACTCCCTCTCTCCCCCTGTGCAGCCGTGACAGCTTCACTGGCACTCTGTAACTCTTCGGCGCGAGCCGCGGTTTACTGCCGTAAAGCGGTTCAACTGCTGTACGGCTCCGGAGGAGTTCAGCTTATGGCCGATCTAAACAGAGGATCACAGACGCGTGTGTCCTGTTTTTATGAAAGCTGAGGCTATGATATGAAAGAGGACTGTGACGGACGAGGACTGGGAAAGAAAGAGGAGGAAAAAACAAGTAAAAAGCCGGACCAGAGAGAAGATTGGAGGGACTTTTGGCGATGTTTTGAACTACATGAATCAACAGGCTGAAGTCAGACTGTGAGCTCTTCTGCTGCTGTGAGGGTGAGTAAATAAGTCTTTAAAAGTTTGTTACTTGATTTGAGCTGCTGGGGTTTTATTCTGTCACTTTACTGATCAAAGAAATAAGAAAGAAATACACCCTTACTGTAACGAGGCTCGGTCGTTACTGTTAGCATGTGTGTTAGCCTCACATGCTGTTTTTATGAGTTATGATCGATTAGATTAAGAATCTGATATTATTATGATTAGTACAGCGGTGATGTTGAGTGTTGAGCACTTCAGAGGCTGACAACCAACAATCAGATGATCTGAAGTTAGCTCATGTCCTGTTATTCTGTAATATTGGAGATGATTACATAGAAAACGCAACGCAGGTGCATGAGATGACGATTATATATTCTGTCCAGTTCACTGACCTCAGTATTTATTTCAGGTATCAGCTCAGGTGATCAGCATCAGCTTCACACAGGAGACACTAACACCACCACAGGAGTCAGAAAACAGGAGGTATGTTTTCTCAAATGTCTGCAGGGCTCAAAGTTTATGATTATAGTTTCAATATTTACTGTCATTAATGAACCTTTGTGTGCTTGATCTATCCAAATAGTTAAAAAAGAACTGTGTGAAGGTTATTATTAGTATTATTATTATTGTCAGTCTGTATTAAATGATTATTAGGTACAATGCAGTGTGCTTCTGTAAACCTGTAAATCAAATAGTGTCATAAATACTGTATTTTATTTCTGATCTCTCTTCTATACCTGCCATATTTACAGTAACAATGTGCCTTTTTGGGGGGGGGGGATTCATAAAGATTTTATTCTTTCATGGTGAAATAACAAACAGGTTTACTCATTGCAATCCATCTCATCTTCATACACAACAAATTGTACTCGAAATACTTGGTATTTGACAACTACAAACTAAACAGATGTGAAAAAAAAACTGTAAAATAAATGTTTTTTCTCTTTCAAGGTATCAACAGAACTACAATCAAAACTATCCCAGTTTTGATTGTTATTATTATCCCAGATAATAATCATTTAATACAGATTTTAAAGACGCAGAAGAACACAGTTACATCAAGACCTTCAGAAAGCCGTTATTCTGATGAGGATTCAAAATGGACCGAGCCTTCAATGATCCAGAAACCTGCTGCCAGTTCTTTCATTTCCACTTCAGCTCTTTCTCTGTATGATACAGTAAATAAGGGGGAGATTTGGGGCAGTTTTATTTTGGAAGTTAGCAAACACTGAAGTATTGACACAAGAGAATATTCTTCAATCATGTCTGATATTCTGCATATTTACTCTGAATAAAAACATTTCTACATGCTTCTATAAGTTGATATTCAGTGCTGTAGCACTTTTTCTCTTGCCTTTCAGGCATTTTTATATTTTCCAATTCGATCTTTATCTCTGTTGTATTATTTTAGCCTTACACTCAGTTTTACTATCGCCTAATTTTTTCTGTATTTGTTCTAATTGTATAATGGTAAGTAGTTTTATTTTGTACTTCAGCAAACACCACGACATAACCCAGATTTCCTAATAACTCGATATTCAACGTCCTGAACCAACCTGCTCCCAAAATTTGAACTGCCTTTTGTGAACAAATAAAGTTTTTTGTTATTGAAATGAGTAGGTCTGCAGTTTATATGACATACACTTTATTAATGTTAATAAAATGAGTTACACAGTATTATATTTGTGAGTTTTGCACATCATAACAGAAACACATTAGAAGGTCTCCTCTGGTCAGTTGGATCTCTCTGCTGCTCCTCCAGACCTCCTCATCTCTGGTTCTTCTTCTCTTCTCAGGGGTCTGAACTGGAGGCTCAGTCCTGTGTCTAACATACACATCGAAGCAGAAAATTACACAAATGAACAGACGTAACGTTACAGCGTTACTTTTTGCCTAATGCCCGCTGTCTAACTCGTACGTGTCAAAGTTTTTCACAGCTGATGGAGTTTATTCTTTACGTGTTTCATACACTGTAGATGATGGTCTAGCTCAGCTGTGTCATCACTCTGCTCCGTCATTATCAGCGTTTTCTTCGTCTCATATTTAGCAGCTTTGCAGAGAGCAATGAGTCATCCTACCAAAGTCATGTCTCAGAGGGCCTCAACTTAGTTTACAAAGTTTGTAACACGTAAAGTTTTCTCTACTAGCGGATAACAAACGAGTCCCTCCTAGGTCGCCATTATACATCAGCCGTTATCCCCAGGCTAAAAGCTACGGTCAAACTTACACAATACACATGCAAACGCTGAGCTAACTACTGACTGCTGATGCTTGAAAAACGATATATCAGGAAAGAAACATGCTCAGACTGTACCTTATCAGTCCACATGGTTTATATGTCTCTCTGGAGGTCCTTTCGGCTCGCTGCTCCTTCCTCTTCATGTAAACAAATGCACGCTGTTGTGCGGCGCTCGGTTTTACGACGGTGCAGTTACACCAACGACCACAGAGGGAGTTAGAGAGCAGAATAAATGGAATTCTACATATTGGGCCTTTAAATCAAAAGTGATACCCTCCTCTGATAAAGGCCTTCGCCTGGCTACAATCACTGCTAATATGATTACCGGAGAGTCCTGGCATGATGGCCCTTACATAGGATCTGCTCCACAGTTACCACCAACTCAGTGCAATTCAATCAGTTTGACTGAGAGACAGAGAGTGAGAGAGGGAGAAAGGGAAATTGCGGGGATTTAATACACTGGTCTGGCATTAAATAGCACCACTTTACTGTCTGTGGCATTTTGCTCTGAATTTATGAATATTCCTTCATTTACATGCATGCAAATTGGACTGGTGCAGCAAGGAGTGGCAGTGCAGTTTGTGTTCAGTTTGTATGCATTTCACCCATTGCAGAAGCTTTGAGGATCTATTTTTTTTCTGTCATTTGCACAGGTTTAGTGGTCGCAAAAGTAGTGCAATCCTTTTGAGGATCTGGCCCAATGTGATCTGTTTGATAAGTAGTTTTCAAACCACCTAACTGATGCTCAGACAGAGTACAACTGTGAAGTCTAAACACAAAAGTGGAAATTTGCTTCCGATGCTTCTACAAATACAATAACTACTACTTGTACAATAGCTACAATAATCTGAAGTGTTGTTTTACAAAGACGTATAAAGCACTGTAGCTATCACAATGTTACTGCAGTGCCTTCTATTTCCCTGCTATCTTTGTTGCAAAGCCAATGACAAAATAATGGGAATATTTCATTGTTCATCTAGGCAGCAGACGAACAAATGAAAGATTCAAATGGACAAATGAAAGTTCAGTCACCAAACACTTTGTTTGGTGACTGAACTTTCCATAAAACATATCCAGAAGTTGATTTAATGCATGCTCTCTCAGTATTGTGTCATTAAACAAGCCAGTTCAAATATCAAACTCCCCAAAACATATTAAGAGAGGAGTGAAAATATCTTTTCCATGGAGAAATGTTTTCAGTGTGCTTTGTTCTTCTGTGGTAAATAAATGTTGTCACTCTTGATAGAAACAGACACTAAAACAGGCAGCATCCATGATACTCTCTCTAGGCACTGGCAGGGCCATCCTTTTCAGGCTTGCAGTCCCTTTTGCTGTCATCAAGCTTGTAGCCCCTGCCTCCTTCTACTTAAAAGACACTGATTGGGCAATACCTTGGCAGACCAAGCTTACTGGTGTCATTTTAGAGCTATGAATGAACAATCTGCCTGATCAAGACATTAATCCATCTAATCTGCATTTCAAGGTTAGATACAACAGTTGAATGATATTCCTGAGGAGAGTGGTTGAGCCAAGTGGAGGCGCTGCTCCTTCATATCAATGGTTGTCTTCCTGTGGAGGTCTGACAGTCCAGTAGGAAATGCTGCGTGAGCCGGACTGCTGGGTTAACCTGCCTGTTGCCCCTAGAACAAGCTCCAAAAGTGGCAAAAACATCACAGCCCTGCTAAACCAGCATGGTCTAAAATCATACGTTAGGGCACTTGTTTCAGACCTCGTAACAAGAGTCTAGCACTCACTCCAGTGCCCACACAGAGGAGATAGAGCATTGCAGTCCAAAGTTGACAAAATTCTTTCCAACCAGTAAAATTCAGATAGAAAGAGGCTAAAATCAAAAGGTCTTTAAAGTAAGTATGCATACATAAAGTATATAACATTGTTTAAGTGAAATTTTTAAAACTTACATGCAACAACATAAGAGCTGTTGAAGGCCTTGTGGCCTACAGACCCTCAGGGTGGATCCAGGGAGTTAATGCGCTCTCAAACAAGGACCAGTTCTTTCACACCATGCTAAAATGCAATTGTCCACTCCCCACCCTGCTGCTCTAATCAATAATGATCAATTCTTAACGAGGCATCACAACATGGAAAACAGTGTGCACTACTGACAGTGATGCACACATAAATCATGCAAGGGCAGAAAAGGAGAATATAATATAAAGGTAACAATAAAGAGAATGGAGAGAAGGACAGCACCATGAAAGAGACAGAGGTTATCTTTGTAGCACAGAGTGAACCTGCAGATCTCAGCACTGATTTTTATACTCTTAGTAAGTCCTTTGAAACAGAAATGATGCAGGTTAAAGTGATACAAATCAGAGTTACAAAGAGGAAAAACTGTCTTGATCTGATTCAGACACTTTACACAGCAGCAAAAAGAGTGAGCCCATTAAAACTCTGCAGCTCTGACCTTATCACAAATTCGCTCTGGTATCTAAATTTAGTTCGTATGAAACCCTGTCATATGAAAGTTCATATGACAGGGTGGAAAATGTTCCTTAAGTGGTTAATAATTCATAAATACACAAATGAGTGTGTTAGCTCAGTTTACTCACCGCTGAGCTGCTCCATGAAGCAAACATTCCCATGGGCGTTGAAGGCCAGAGTGTCAGGGGTGATGCACAGGGTGTGAAAGAGATGGGATGGTCTGATGCTCTGCAGTGCCAAAACACACTCTGCACACACCGCCCACACCTCGTCCTCTGACAGACAGCTGTCCCGCAGAGAGAGGATGTCTGCCAGTGACACGTTCTCCTGCAGACAAACACATGAATATACTGTATGTAAGTACTCAGAGCAAGTTTATACAGCTGCGTCTTTGCAATTCAAAGATAATCTTTTCTGTAGGGTTGATTACCATCATTCCACAGGTTAAGACCAGCTGAGGAAGTTAATGCTCTTGTGTTTTCTCTTACCCTGAGTTATTAAGTTTTATCAGTTTTGTTCTTAGGCCATTTCCTTTCAATTCTCTGCAGCCTTACAGAAAAGTGATTCTTACATCTAAAACAAAGAAGCGAAACAGTCACAGGTTGCTGTCACATCTGACTGTAATCACTGTCATCGAGCAGTCAAACTATAAGAAGTTAATGTGCTGACATTACAAACATTCAGTTTCAAGAACAGCAAAAATTCAGCTGCCATCAATCAAGTTTGTGTCACAATGTTTGATTCCAAGTCAGAATGTCTGGTGTTAGTGAGCCAGGGTGAGCACGCTACTGTAGGCTTAAGCCATGGACAACTGGTTCCTATAGAGTGTCTTAGACAAACTGAGAGTTTGAAGATTTGTGAATGTAAAGATACTTGCAGCACTCATCAAAATGAATTATGAACCCTTACTAAGGCAACATGTGAGCATTTCAATGGACCTCCTGCACACAGCCTGTCAAATGCTTTTCTCCTATAAGATGCAGAAATTATTTGAGGGTGAGGGTTTTTATTTACCGTATGTTACATCCTATAGCACTGTTTTAAAATAGGGCAATTTCTTGACATCTTACTTTCTCAGTGTGCATCTTAAAGAGACATCAATGATCAAGTGTAGAGCATCAAGATCGAAACAATGAAAAGAGACAGATGATTGTGTATCTGACTTAAATTTAACCATAAAGGAGATAAATACATCCAAATACAGATTATTCTAAGGGCCCTTAACAATTCTGCTCTTCAAGTGTTGTATTTTCTGAATATTTACACTAAAATGACTCAGACTGTGCTGACTGGCTGTTCATCAAAAGGGCAACATGTGCACTGTTTTGAACTGTAGTCCAGGCAGCCAGCACGCGTTCTATTGGTTTATCTTTTTTGTCTTGTGGAAGTTGAATGTGGGTTTCTGGCACAACTTCGCCCACCGCAAGGGTCAGAAGCTACATGACCATACGCCTGCTCCATCTGTGGAGGTGTAACATTTGGTGAAATCTCTGTGGAAGACCAGGATGAGATTGAGTTCACCTTTTTAAATATTTTCATAAGATAGTGCTTAGTCATGCTGGCTTAGCAAGTTCGCCAAGACTCTTCTCTTTCCAGCAAAAGTTCCATCTATCAGTGTGAACCCAGGAGTTACCAGGCTAGATTAGGCAGAAACCATCCAGGTAACACAAACTTCTCTCTGGGGAGGGCTTTTTAGTCTAATAGTGAAGTCACATTAGAGTATGTCAGCACTGCACAGACATGAAAGGAGAAGAAACTCTGAACATCACATTCAAAAATCATAAATGCTGTGGCTCTTAAAAAGTCAAAGTAGAAGCCACACCATTTGTCTCATTTCTTGCATTTTAGTCTCTCACTTTAAATATATTCCCTAAAATACTTCCCGTCCCCTTTACCTTTTACTTTCTCCACTCCTACGACCAAGCACTAAGGCAAAGTCTTCTAAAAAGGTGGTTACCTGGCAATACGCTAAAAATCATCCACATCAAGTTAACAATGTTTGGAAATGTTTGGCTTTAATTAATATTTACACATCACATTTTCAGCTTGAAAGAACACTGAAATGTAACAATAACGACAGTAAGTGATTGTGAGCATGTCTCTCTATGTGGCCCTGTGATTGGGTGGCGACCAGTTTAGTGTAATCCACCTCTCACCAGTGTTCATTGATGATGGATGGATGGATCATCATTTTACATTTTATAACACACCAATAACAACACAGAGTATAAATGACACCTGTGTGGTAATTGTTTGGAAAAGAAGAGCCTGATAGATGACTTATTGATGTGTTGATGACTCATCAATGATAGAAATACTCTTTAGCTGCATCCCTAGCACCAACACACATGCAGGGAAGTAATTACTTGAAGACATGGGGCTCTCTGCCCTGCTTTGCTCTGAAACTGTGTGTGACATGGACTGTCGCTGAGCAGTTATAGTACAAGACTCTTTCCTGCCCTCTCTATCATCAGTCGCAGATGCTGCCAAATAATACTAACAGCTGGATCACCCAAATCATCAGCACCCACCTACACCTGTCTCCTTGTCGTTTATTTGTTTCTGCTTTGGACAAAATGGACATTTCACTTCTTTTAAATGTGTTTTATGACACGTTGGTAAACAACATGGAGCAGAGTAACTGGATCAGGGATACTCCGTGTATATAAACTGGAGGGTTTTATGAGCATTAGTGATTGTGAACATACACCCGTCATCATCAAAGATATGTGTGACCTCTCTTATCTTGTTCTGCTGCTGCTTTGTTACAGTGGACGGGAGGCAGGATGAATGAAGCACTTGGTCTGATTCATTCTGGAAAACATGGGACAGCACACAACACCACAGTGGTGAAATATTAACAGCAAGTCGCTCTGACGCCTTTTCCCACTCAGACTATAAAGGAAAGTTCCATGTTAAAAGACATACCAGTCACGTTCACTCTCAAATGGCGGCAACATTACTACCTCTCAAAAGTCATTAAACAGCCATTAAAGCTACTATTCCTTCCAGCATTCTGTTAGACATTCATGTAAATAAGAATACTGACGGTTTTTATGCTCTATAACACCAGAATTTACATTTAGAACAGAATTCATGTCCGAGCAACACAGAAGCGACTTACCCACAGCATAACATCGTTTGCTACTGAGGGATAGCTGTAGTGCACCACATTTAGCACAACACAAACTTACGCTGTGGATTTTCAAAATAAAATACGAAACGGTAAAACTATGGCTACTGTCCCAGTTTAACAGGAATTTAGCAATGATTATTTTTTTACTTTTTCTACACTGTTACATGTGCACAAGATTCAAAACAAATATGGGCTCCTTATCTTTCTTTAAGACTCTGCTCCACCTGAAAACAGCATAACCTCAACAAACAATATGATCCATCCGTCTCCTTTACTGAGCTCAGAACAGCAGCCTTTCCCCTTCCTACACCTGAAATCAATCTTTCGGAGCTCTGTGCTGCATTTGCGTCTGCTTCTGGGTTGGAACAGTATCTGACTTACAGATAAGGTTACAGACTGTTAAATGTACAAGATGAGAAAGGCAATGGACAAAGTGCAATGTGCTGGCAGTAAGTGTTTGATTAATCTTTTTTTAGCTTGAGCTAAACTTTTTCAGGTTTTTCAGAGATGCTAGGAACACTGACTGTCCTGAAATGTGGTCTGTCTAACTGTACCAATAGGAAGCCATTTTTGGAAGGCTTATCAAAAAAGGCCAGTTTTGCTTTGTGAAACTAATTAACTTTTCAAGCTGGTCTGGACAAGTTTTTGGAGAGAGCTTCAGGGGAGGCTTCGGCGTTACATCACTATCTTTGTATAATTATAGCACAGGCACGGCCAAAGCAGGTAGGTGGATAATTACAAAGAGTGGTGAGTGAGCCATCCAATAATTATCTTCATTTCATGTGAATAAACAATGAACTGATGTTTTTTAGGCATAATACAGGATGGTAGAACAGGACAAGAATTTGGTCAACACCACAGCTGATGACAGGATTATTGCTGCTGATCAATTTTTTTAATTAAATATATATTTCTCTGCATTAACCACAGGAATGACTTTTTGCTCGCCTGTATAATTTAAACTTTTTTTGTTATATTTTCTTATTCATTCATTTTTCTTTCATCTTCTTTCTGATCATCTTAACCTCACTTATGCTGCGTTTACACCGAACACTACTTGTACTACCTCGGCAATCACTCTCCATGCAAAGTCAATGTATCGCCGTGATGGGGCGGGGCTAACCCTCCCGCAATAAGACAGCCGCTTTTCACACTACCACATAGCTTGTTGTGCGATGTGAAAGTAAAAAAAAGTTAATTTATCAGCGGTGTGTGCACGTGTGATGGTACCCTAGACAGACAGTTATTCATCTGGACTACGGAGTAACAATCTATGTCCATGTGGGAAACATTAGTCCGTGAGGACATTAGTTCCGCCTAGATGGACCACGGTAAACTCACAGATGATGCAGCTGCAGTGTTTTGTGGTTAAGTGAATGAAAAGGATACAGCTGGAATAATGTCCGCTTATACATCCTATTATATGATATACGATATGATCGCAGTGAATCTCAAGCGGATGTGACATCACCGAGTGACAACCGATGTCAATGGTAACCAAAATGAGGTATTTATGGACGCGCGACGATGCGTCAGTGGGCGACGCGATTTTGGTAGCTGGGTCGCTTGTGGTGTGAACACCGCTTTATAGGTTACCTCCATCATGACGGAGACAAGCTGTTGTTACCGCAAGGTCTTTTTTCACAGGTTTGTCCAGCATTGTTTGCTGAGGCTTTATTCTCCAGTAGGTGGTTTGATCCATCTGACATGGGCAGGAAATGCCAGACTATCATTTCTTGCATGGCACAAATAAGACTTTACTTTCAGACAAGTGTTCTATACTGAAGTCTAGATTTAAGATGCTTAAATATCTCTGTAAAACATTTCTTAAAGTCGAAGGGCAATATTTGAATTATTATAATAAATATAGCAGCTATAAAATATGTTGTTTGCTTTTTACAGAACAGTAACTTTCAGTCAACCCCTGTTTAATAAATCCCCCACCCCATCTCCATTGGTCGGTTCAGTTCTGCCTCTGAGTCTGAACCGACCCAGGTACCTCCTGCAGTCAGTAAAGAGTTCAGTCAGGAGTGCATCATGACTGATTTCTGAGGTAACAAGGTCAGGATATCAAAAATTAAGGAATGACAAAGATAGAGAGGAGAAGATGAGAAATTCTATGAGTGACTGTTTTTTAAGAGAGATTAACAAAAATTATAAAGTCTCTTAAACTCTTTTAAAGGTAATATAATATACAGACGGGATCATAATTCTGTTGCATACAAATTAATATTTTAGTTTAATTATGTTAGGCAAAGTCTTATCAACATCATTTGTATTGAATGTAAGCAGGAACCACTCTAGGCCTTTTGCATGTAGCTACTTGTGAATGAAATACCTCTTATATACCCTGGGAATCAATTAAGCTTAAGAATGTCAAATAGGACATAAAGTATTATGTGACCAGCTGCATTTTTTGTTGTGTTCATTGTATTATACGCTTTAGTGGTACCAGATATTAGAATGAACAAGAAATTAAAGAAAACAAGGGTGGTCTAATAATTTTTCCATGACTGTATGTATATATATATATATATATATATATATATATATATATATATATATATATATATATATGTAACCCTTTCTGCAAGGAGTATATATATATATATATATATATATATATATATATATATATATATATATATATATATGTATATATATATATATGTGCATATATATATATATACATACATAGCAAAACCTGCATACTCAAATTAACACTGTCAAGGTACGTTTACACCAAATCCCATCGCCCACTGAAGTCACATCATGTGTTCATAAATAGATCATATCATACATCATATAATAGGAAGATATAAGTTGACATTATTCCAACTGTATTCTCTTCAAACACAACACACTGCAGCTGATGCCCTGCAGCAGCATCGTCTGCGGTCCGTCTAGCAAACTAATTTCCTCACTGACTGATGTTACCCAGAGATACAAATTGTTATGCTGTAGTCCGGAATAAGAACTGTCTGTCATGGATACGCATCACACATACACACAACTGGCTGTTGCTGCACAGCCACACATGACATCCCCTAAAAAGATTAACTTTGGCATCTTGCGACAGGCGAAATGATTGCATTGACCGCAGAAGTCGCATCGTAGGAGGGTTAGGGTTAGGGTTAGGTCCCATTGCAGCTGTACATTGACTTTGAACAGAGAGTGATCGCAGAGGACGCTCAGGTCGCTTTGGGTGTGTAGGCACCATCAGAGATAATATTAACACTTTGAAATTTCAAAGTAAACATAAGGTTCCACACCACAGAGTGTTAATTTGACTCTTTTTGGATTATTGGTAATTTAACACTATACAAGTGTAATTTCTGACTCCTTTGTTTAGTTAAAGTTTGACACTCCTCAACACTAACTAGTGTTGTTATAATTTAACACTTCAGGTTGAGAGTTAGAAATGGACCCTCTCAGGGTATATGTTTTAACTAAAAAAGTATAACTCCTATATCACTCATTTTTAAACGACTGTCATTTACAAATAACTTGTCCTATTCAGAAATGGAAAACACTGGCATCATTTTCAGAATTTCAAGTTTCTGAGGGTACCTGAGTGTATCACAACATATTGAAAAAAGCTGAAGAAAATGGTCCAATTTCATGACAATTTATCAACATTGCTTCTTCTTTGGAAATTTGCATGCAATTATTAAAGAACTAAAAAAAATAATTATGAAAATAACAAAAAAATCTATGCTTCTTACAGCATTCAACAAGACCTGAATGATTCACATACTTCCAGAATTCGTCATTTAAAAAAAATCTTTGAATTTTCGTCCCTTGGCAGAGTCTTGCAGGCTCATTTTTTCCCACTCAGAGCAATTCAGCACACCTGCTGTCAGTGCCTTGAAGACGTGTTACAGGGAAAATTTTGACAGCAAACTAGAGTTTTTACAAAAGAAAGTGTGCTCAACATATAGCCTCTACAGTGTAGACTGTAAATTAATAATATTGATAGAATTAATATTAATAAAAAATAAAAATATTTAGATTTTTTTTTTCGATTTTCTTTTTTTCTAATGATTTTAAGCTTGTTAATTTTATTACACTGTATGTACGTAACTGAGTTACATCAGTCAATAGACATGGTTATCCTGAATCTAGTTGCTGGACTCCATGTTGTAGAGAAAATAAGACCTTCTGAAGTGAAAAGTGACAGAACTTAAAATGGTCTTGAATTCAAAACATTAAATAAACAAGGTTTCAGAATTTGTAGATTCCTTGAATGTAGTACCAACACCACTATTTTTCTCATGTTTCTTAGGCTTGAGGAAACCTGAAAATGTGTTGTGTGCACCATTCCCTTAATTTTATTTTTTTAAACTATAATATCAGAAAAATTGAATGTCCATTTTACTTTTTCTAATGATTTGTAGCTTGTAAATTTTGTTACACTGCATGTAGACATAAATGAGCCACATCAGTCGATAACCATGATTGTTCTGAATCTATAGAGGTGCTGGACTTCATATTGCAGAGAAAAATGAGACCACAGTGAGTCAAAATGTGAGAGAAGTGAAAAATGACCAGAAACTGCCTGTGATTCAGAGGTAATTATTGAAAACACACGGAAGTTCTGCAACAATAAAGATGCCATTCTAGGTTTTTACACATTTATTTTAAAACATGCATCACATAATTATTTAAAACTTCATGAAACACCTAACAGTATAAAACAATGTATGCACTTTCATTTTCATTAGAATACTTTTTATCAAATGGTCTTAAATGGTCTTACTTTATTTATTGATTGATTTTAAAGAGGGAACAGCGCACATTAATGAACATTTTTTACAAATTTAAATATGCCAGATTATAGCCTTGTTCTAATTTCCATCTGCAGACCCCCTGGCAGGTTGATGGTGACATATACATACAAGACATGAAATACAGTAGGACAAACCCAAGGACAGTAGACAAGTAAAAAAGAAACTGAAACATATATATTGCACATCCTCCCATCACACAGAGTCCATCAAACATTTAGCAAATGCATCTTCTATTGCACCAACCCCCATTGCACTGAATGTTATTGCACAGATCTATATTACACAGGCCCAGTTTATATTGTACAAATCCCTGTTCCACCAACATGAGCAACTTATAGGTCACACATGCTCACATGACTGCGTTTCTCTCAGCCACAGTTTTAGCTGTTTCTTAAATGATTGCAGACTTGGACAGTCCCTCACTGATAAAGGAAGACTGTTTCAAATCTTTGCACCCTGGACCGACAGGAGGTTTTGAGAGAACGCTGTTTGTCTTAGTGGAAGTTCACAGTCTCCTCTGACCGTGGCCCGGGTCACTCATGTAGGACCGCAGACGGATTTCTGCTTGATGAACTCATTCATTGTAGGAGGGGCCAAATGCTGTAAAACTGTGTAAATTAAGCAGGACTATTTAAATAATTTAAAATTTGAGAAATTTAATGGATTGTCCAGTATTTGGCAATGATGGTGAGAAAAAGGTTTCTTGTAGGGCTGCAGCTATCAATTCTTTTTGTACTCGATTACTCTGTCAAATTTTTGTTGATTAATCAAGTAATCGGATAACAGTTACATTGCGCTCTCTGCTATTTTTTTTTTTACATTGAATCACTACACATTATTATTATTAGTAACACACAAAACAGAAAAGCCATGTTACTTAAATTAACAACTTATTTTCCTGAACATTCTGAGCATAATTGGGATCTCAAAACCAAAATCTATACTTTTATTTTTGCTCTGGGTCATATCTCGCTTTTTTCAGTATTTTTTTTTAAGTTTGGTTATTTTTATTTTGTGTTCATGCTTGTCTCTTTTTGCTAATTTTTTGCCTTTACCACTGTACCATATTGATGACCTTATTTTGCTTACTTTATTTCTAGGACCAAATAATGTCATACTTAGATGCTAAGATAATACCTAATGTACATTTCTATAACATATGAAAGCATTCCCTACATCTGCTTCCTCTGCTCACTGTCAGTGTTTCCTCTTCTACTCACAGCAATCAAAATAAATGTAAAGTTATTGGATGTTGTTACATGCCAGGCATGAAGCCAATAGCTGTAGAGGTTTTTTTTTTTTTTTGGTTTCTTTCTGTCCTGCCTTTCTCCCCCTCCCTTCTTGTTGCTTCAGGTAGAGCCTGATTGAGCTACACCTGGAAAGCTGTGACCTGATTGCTCTGTGAGGCCAAAATGGAGGAGCTGACCACTGATAGGCTGACAAGGCTATAAAAAGGAGCAGTTTCCTGCAGCTCTTTCTCTTTTGCTCTGAGACTGAGGCTGAGATTGATCATGTTGCTTTGCTCCACTTGCTGCATGCAGATTGTGGTGGTGGGAGGTAGAGGCCTTTAGGTAAGTTGGGGTACCCTCTACATGCTGCACATAGAAAAACAGGTAACACTTTACTTAAAGGTCTTATTTATAATGCATTAGAAGCACATGTATAATGCTTCATAAGTGTCATTATAATGGTGTATAACCATGTATAAGAACTTGTACCAAGGTTTATAAAATATTACAAGTGTGGACGTAATGTATTATAATCAAACCTTTATAATGTTTTATAAAGACTTTATAATGTAGGCTTTAGAAGGCTAAAGGCTTTTTGGTAACACTTTCTATGAAGGTCTCGTTTATAATGCATTAGAAGCACATGCATAAGACGTTATAATGCATGTATAATGCTTCATAAGTGTCATTATAATGGTGTATAACCATGTATAAGAACTTGTACCAAGGTTTATAAAGTATTACAAGTGTGGACATAACGTATTACATATCAAGCCTTTATAATGTTTTATACCTGCATACTCTATGCAGGTATAAAACATTAAAAAGCCTATAGCCTTCTAAAGCCTACATTATAAAGCCTTTATAAAACATTATGATGTTACAGATTTTCTTAAACACAGGTAAGTCATGGTATTCAGTACATAAGAATCTTATCTTACATCTTTAAAATGGTTGGTGTGTTTTTGCGTTCCAGGTAACCATAATTAAAACTATGTATCCTGTCTGACGGCATGTTCATAGCGATGCAGTCGTTTTTTTCAAGCACTGAAAAAAGACCTTAAGCTCATATTGTGCAGCACCCTCGAACAGATCGTGCATAATGTCAACTGAAAAATTACCAGAGCAAGGGAAATATTCTGATGAATTAAACACAAAGGGTTTTGATAAATCCTAGAAAGCTATTCAAGGTAAGATTGTCTCCTGTGACTTGTATAACAGAGCCAAACAATAGTTCCTCAAAAAATGGAAGTTGGATCCCTTTAAGTTTCTAAAAATGTAAGGTATCAATTACAGGCTTTAATATTTTACCAAAACCTTATGTTTTCAAATGTTTTTTGTAGCAAAGAGCTGTAAAATGTACATTCATTAGAACAGAGTTCAACTGGAGGGTGGTTTTAACAGTAAATATACACACACAAGTTTGTGGACCCCATTCTTATGCTGCGTTCACACCGCACACTACTTGTACTACCTCGGCGATCACTCTCTGCAAAGTCAATGTACAGCCGCGATGGGGCTGGGCTAACCCTCCCGCGGTGCGACAGCCACTTTTCACACCACCACATATAGCTTGTCGCGCGATGTCAAAGTAAAAAAGTTGATCTGCCCGTGACAGACAGTTCATATATACAGTATATTCATATACAGAGGAACAATTTATGTCCATGTGGGAACATTAGTCAGTGAGGACATTAGTTCCGCATAGACGGACCGCAGAAAACTCACAGATAATGTTGCTGCAGGGCATCAGCTGCAGTGTTTTGTGGTTGACAAGTGAATGAAAAGGATACAGCTGGAATAATGTCCGCTTATACATCCTATTATATGATATATGATATGATCGCGGTGAATCATGAGCGGACGTGGCGTCACTGAGCAACGGCCGACGGCAACGGTGAGGCATTTATGGACATGCAACGATACGTCAGTGGGCGATGCAATTTTGGTAGCTCGGTCGTATGCGGTGTGAACGCAGCATTAGAAACTAATGGGCTGGTAGTTTCAAAGGTCATCAACATAAAGCAAAATCTGTAAAGCATGATCCGTTTGTGAGAATAGAAATTCAATCCATGATTAATATCTTCGTACATCCCATTTTTATTCATTGTATCTTGCATAAAGCACTCTCTTACTTCACTGCGACGATTTTGGTCGTACATGCAACCAAAATTGGTAAGAGTGCGCCTAACATTTTTTGTTGGTCGCACCGGTGCACCTGGCCCATCATCTCTCTCTCTCTCTTGCTCTCTCTCTCTCTCTCTCTCTTTAATCAAAAGTTTAGAAGTTGAGAAAGCACATTTTAATATACCTACAAACATAATATAGCCTATTAAAGCTGACATAAGTAACAGCAGTAGCGGAAAATCTGCCAAAACGGACAGAACACAGCGCCTGCTTCCTCTGTCTCTCCGTTTTACAGCAGGGCCAGCAAACACATGCACAAACACACAGCCCTCAGTAATCATCCAATCAGCTGTTAGCATGCAAATGAGCCCAGAGAGTGGTGTCAGATTTCAGCAAAGAGCATAACTCTGAAAAAGCAACAAAGCTCTGCCGAATTCATCTTAGAGACTGTCAGATAACTAATAATTAACAACAATAACAAGTAAAACAAAGTAAAGTTTAATATAACATCTATATTTGCTCAGTCTTATCTCCTGTTAAAGGGGAGTTTCTTAGTCACAGAGGCACAGAGGTGAGTGTTCACGTCCACTGTGGACAAATGACCTGTCTGACAGCCCCCGACTGAACATAAAGCTGGGCTGTAAATTAAACAAAAAGCCAAAACAAACAGAAGAGAGAGAAAGAAATAAAGCAAAAAGTCATAAAATGTTCTGCTTTAATTGTCATAAATTAGTTTGAGAATGTTTTCCTATTATTTATCCTAGTTTCAGTTTTGTAAATATTGAGGATACTCTTATTCTAGGTTCAAATTTATGGAGTATAAGACCATCAAGTCAAATGTTATGTTGCTTGTTGTTAAAATATGGATATTTATTTCATTTCTTAGTTCAGTTTAGCACCTTAAACATTAGTACTTTTAATTTGAAAAATTGTATTAAACTTGAGTTGTTTGGGTTTGAAGTATTAAATTTCAGTTCAGTAAAGGATTAAACACTCTAAATGCTCTGTTTTTCTTTTAATAAATAATTTTGCTTCAAATAAAGAAAAGTATTTCTTAACATTTTATTCTTGTTTAAAAAGCATTTACATTATTTGAAAAATATGGAGAGCGATAAAATGGTGACCATATGGCATTTAAGCTGACACTGAAAAATTTGGGTGCACCTTAATTTTGTGCTGGTGCACCTTCAAAAAATTTTTAGGTGCACCGTTTCAATCAATGCAAAAAGTTAGTCTGGAGCCCTGGGTAAATATATGTACTTGTCTGTTACAGGAATCTGACTATAGACACCTGTAGTCTATCTCTCCGTGTATCCAGTCTAACACCAAGAACAGATTCTTTGGGTTCAACTATTTCCCATTTTTCTTTGTAATAATTGTGCCTTGTTTTCTTGTAAAACATTGTAAAGGGATTATTGAATTGCTCTGAATTGTGCTCTTTTCTTAGAACTATCCGACTCATTTGTTGGAGAACGGCTTCCCGTGCTTGACTTTAAACATCATTCACAATTTCCTCCATTGAATAACATATTGTCTGAAGAAATACCAGAAGCTTGCAGTTGTGCAATAATACTGCATATCCACACATTCTATTAATTGAATTTTGTGCTGAAGCTGGTGGAATCTGTACCATGCATGTAAAAGTTGGGGCTGACGTTGAAGGCTGATCACTTGATAATTCCACCTCTGATTTCTCTGGTAAGTTACAAATCTGTTTGGTTTACATTTCTATTGCAAAGTGCAACAATAAATTGTAGGCTGTTACTTGTGATTGCTTGATTATGGTCAGATTTCCACGGTTTTAAAGAATCTGTAAGACCATGTTCACATGCTTCGTTTGTGAAAAAGCACCACAAAAGCTGTTCGGGTCTTCTTCATCCTTAAAAAATCCATCATAAAATTACGTCATACCATCATAAATAAGACAACAGTCTTATTATACTTCTAACAGCATCAAAGTTTCCCTTTAACTCCTGATTATGCATCCTGTATGTCCTTGTAAGTGAGTGATATAGAAGTAAACAGTAGGGATGGGAATTTCGACTAATTTTCCCGCCGACTAGTCTCAAATTTTATTTGCGACTAGTCGACTAGTCTATAAGCAAGAAAACTCGCAATTTAATACACATATTAAGTTAAAAGTTTAACATGCAAATGTGTATTTAGGAACTATTTAGCCCAAACATTCAGGACAAACTGTTAATCTAAATTCTATTGATGTAACAACAACTGATTTAAAGAGAAATACATTTCTGATACGTTTGCCAATGCAATGCATGGCATTTATTATGAATACTGCTTTGGTATGAAACTTAGATGCAGCAGCATGACAATTCCAAACGTACAACATAGTAGCCTAGAATAGAATTTCCCTGAAATCTCTGGCACTTAAGACTAGTGCACGATTCAAGAAACTTTCATTTCTTAAGAATATTTAACTGTAATTGGAAGGTCAGGATATTTTAAATAAAATAAATTGAACAAAAAATATTGTAACTTCAACAAACAAAAAAGAGAAAAAAAGCAATGAAAATGAAATGGCCTATCTTTTAGCAAAATTGCATGTAAATAAAAATAATTATACTAGTCAAAAACAAAAAAAAATAGACCCTGTCTCTGTAAAGAAAAAACAAAACTCACACAACAATAAAAACTCTGGCCTAAATGAAATGGAGTTTATACAGTTCAGGAATTGTGACATGTACTTTCTCCCAGTCAATTCGTACTATCTGTCAAACGTTTTTAACTGCTGGCTTTTCAGCCGTATTGAAGGGCTGCACTTCTTTAGCGAACTACACTGTCTGTGAGCGCATCATTTTGGGCTTTTATCTATATGTTCTTTGCCGACCAAACACCTCAGTAAGTGTTGACTGTCGGGACAAGGCTCCGCTGCACCTGCACATCTTCGTCGCCACTACTTTCAAACAAATGCAACATATCAGCTCGTAGGTGTTCATGAGCTCACACCTTGTTCATCCTGTTTAAAACCAACACATTCTCACACTGAGGCAGCCGGCTTAAGAACCGTATCTTTTGTGCCATCATTCATATTAGCGTTTGTTTCCTCGTTACTCCTCAGGACGATCACTTCAGCTCTCTCCGTGTGTCCGCGCGAGCGGCCCCGTCTTCACCCAAAAGATCGTATGTTTGACAGATGCTCACTCGGCTATAAATCCGCTATAGAACCAATGCACCCCGGTGTTAAGAAAGATAGACGTAGTGAGCCATCTTGTCATTCAGCCTCTTTGGTAGTAAAAGAGGAGGAAAACAAACATGCAGGCTACTGCAGGTGGCATTAAGAGGCAGAGGAATGTTTTTTTGTAATACGGGAGAATTACGGGAAAATATTAATACGGGAGGACGGCGGGAAAGAGGGATAAAATAAGGTAGTTTCCCGGCCAAAACGGGAGACTTTACAGCTATGCGCAGAGGCGTGAAGAACAAGATGCATGATGCTTAATGTAGCGTTTAACCGACTAGTAAAATACTAAACGATTAATAAATAAGTAGGCGGTTAACCGATTAAACGACTAGTCGCGCACATCCCTAGTAAACAGTCCTCAGAGTTTTATCACACTTTCCTGTTTGTAACTACAACGTATTAATGTAACACAGTTAAAGCTATATGAGCACATTATGGGTTTTGAACCTAGAGGTATCACCAGAGCAGTTTCACACTTTGGGTCGTTATGGTGGGCCCACAGCTCTTAGCGTCACCCCTACAAAGAATAAAGAATTAACTATGTCAACTATGGTTCAAGTCCATCTCTGGCCTTTTATATATGCTCTTAGGCAAGACACGCCCAGTTGCTCCCACTGCTGTGAAATGGGTATGAAAGGCGTGGATGTGTTGGGCAATACTGATGGACAACTACATACTACAGCTTTGTGAATGTGAGCGTTAGCGGGTGAGAACGGATAGATGTGACCTGCATTGTAAAGCTGCTTTAAGTCAAAGAGACTAGGAAAGAAGAATATGTGCTAAAGTCCTTTTACCATTTATGCTTTGCAGTTATCTTGATGCATTTGGTCTTTGTGTGTGAATGTGGAAACTACTCAACTCAGTCATAGCAGATTTCAACTTTTTTTCTCCATGTTTACTTAATTATGACCTAATATTCCTGACATTGGCCTTAGGGGCCACATTGAGAGGGGTAAAGAGTCATAAATGGCCCCCAGGTCACCATTTACCCATCCCTGGTATAAAATGAGCAGCATAAGGCAGACTGAAGTGATACACATCTCGTCATTCCTCTGAAAATTAATTAGTATGCAGACAGTTACTATGCCTGAATGTGATGCTCAGATAAAGTTCACCTGTAAGAAATGCTGCTTATTGAATTCCTTTAATATTCACCAAACAGACATCATGATGTTGAGAAGGAAAAAACTTGAGCAGATGTGATGCTAGCGCAGAGGCAGGGGTGGACATGATGACCTTGGTGAACCACAACAAAGAACACCAGGTCATTATCCATTAATTAGTGAGGATGTGATGCATACAACAAACAGGATTCTGTGAATCTGAGTCTGATTTTGCTGAGGAGGTGGACTTGGTGTGTTTTTTAAATTTCCTATTGTTTTTATTCATTAATTAGCAAAACGTCCTGCACCACAATTAATTATCTGTATGGAGGTTTATGAATCTACAGGCACAGATAAACCAGTCAGCGTTTGAGCTTAATTGTAAAGAAAGAAAACACATTTATTTTTATCATCATTATATTGGAGCAGTGCTATCGCTTAGGTCTGGGATGATACGCTTTTCTCCCGATTCGTTTTTTACGATTTTTTTAGGTGCCGATTCGATTTAAATTGCAATTCCACGATATTGTCAGTTTTTGCAATCTTAAGTTAGCCTTTTTAACACCAGCAAAAAGGTGAACAATGATAATGCCTACAGCCTATATCAGAAAAAATACACGTGAGTCTGTTTTTAGGATTTATTCAGCAATATATTTTAACCAGCTGTTTATACTCTCTCGACAAAAGCATGTATTGCATTTAAAAGTGGCTTATTAACACAGACTAAAATGAAGCTTTTAAATTTAGAAAAAAAAAACGTTTTTGAACAAAAAAATTGATTTAAAAATCGTCAAACAAAAAATCCTGATACTTACGTGAATCATTTTTTTCTCCCACCCTAGTTATCGCACATAGACTCATTTCTGCATATCACGCAGGCCTACTTCAGACTATGAGGCAGCTAACTATTACTAGCTCCAGCATTGCTGTTTTTCAAGTAAACATCAGAGGTACCGCCCCTTCTTCACTGATCATTGAAAGGAGCATGGTTTCACATAAACAGATGACGCTAAGGACATGAATCATCTGCAAACTTTGGATTAAACTGAAAACAAGCGCTGGTAGGGAAAGGACTGCAGCTGAACGCAGGCCCTTACCTCAGACCAGTTAGCTCTTTGCACTGTGGTCAACAAAACCCAAAGCAGCACGATCCAGTCTCCAGTCCACATTGTGGTCTGTTCATCAGCACTCTTACAGTCAGCACTTTTGAACACAGCCATAGTTTTTTTTTTACAAAAAAGGGCGATGTTCCTTCAAGAAACTGTGGACTTGATAGAAATTTAAGTGATTACATAACACCTCAAAGAATGTCCTAATTTTCAACAATGGCAGAACATCTTAATTTTTTCTTCAGCAGCAAGGTCTTTTCACACAGGGAGCATGTCATCCACACACAAGCACACACACACACACAACCACACACTATCATACGCAGGCTTTTCATGCCACAGTGTAAGTCTTTCACACTAACACACACATCATCTGTGAGCCACAATCACCAAATGGCCCCATTTCTGCTGGCAATGATCTCACAGTTTCCACACAGCAGAGAGCTTTGGTTAGATTGTTACAGGATCTTCTGTCTGAGAGAAAATGAGCACAAAAGCTGTCCTTCACGCTGACAGAACGGAGAGGGAGGACGATTAACAAAGCAGCAACTGTCCAAACTTCCATTACCATCAAGATTTCCCCATCCCCAGGGTTATTAATACCACAGCGGGATGCCACGCTGTCTCAGCGGGGGCATATTTTAACACTTTTATAACTCTCAAATGAACTAAACTAATTTAAAATTCAGTAAGGTTTTAATCACTGCATTCTCTCTGTGTGGCTACTGCAGAGGTGTCTATTTGTGTGGCTCCATGACTCTCGTAGTAACAGGAGGTTTTGAGCAAAGGATTTCTAAGCAATGTAGTAGAGAAGAGTACAATTACAGGGCAGGAAAGTGCCACTTCAAACAGCAGCAGCAGTGTCCCCATAAATAGAGAACTTCCCTTGAGACCGGTGCAGAGGGAAGCTTGAAGTTTCTCTCCTCTTCCAGTTAATGTGTTGTCCTACATAAGTTTGAGCTCCAAGTTTAAGAAGAAACTGTTGTCCTGCATACTGTGACTCAGAGCATTTCTATGCACAGGCAAGTCCCAGTTTTACTTCAGTGAGGATATCTACCTGGTCACCTTCCTCTTGCTCCCAGTTTGGATGCACCAGGTGAGAATTGACATATTGATGGCAGTATTTCAGACTCTGCTAAGTTTAAGAAACAGCAGTTCTGACAGCTCTGAAAGTGGTCTACATGTCTATAGCTTAAATCTGCTGCAAATATAATAAAGCTCAAGGTTATTAATGTTTCATTGTTGATGTGGCTTCTGTGTTATGTTGTTTGGCTTCCTGGTCAAGGCTGGGCCACAGAGGCTATGAGGCGTGCTCAGCGTGGCCCAGTGAATCTCAGTGAGGTGTAAACATCCATCTATCCAATATCTACACCGCTTATCCCAGCAGAGTCACAGGGGGGCTGGAGCCTATTCCAGCTGGGGTGGGGGCAGAGGGCGAGGTGAACCCTGAACCAGTCACGACGTACAAGGACAAACTACCATACACACTCACACTCACACATACCAAAGGGCAGTTTATAGATACCAAGCAACCAAGAAAGATGGTCTTGTTATATGTATGTACACTATCTTACAAAAGTGAGTACACCCCTCACATATCTGAAAATATTCTATTATATCTTTTCCTGTGACAACAGAGAAGAAATCACACTTTCATACAGTGTACAGTAGGGAGTGTCCAGGTTTTATAACAGTGTCAATTTACGGTTCCCTCAAAATAACTCAACACACAGCCACTGATGTCTAAACTGCTGGCAACAAAAGTGAGTACACCCCCAAGTGAAAGTGTCCAAATTGGGCTCAGTGTCAATATTTTGTGTGAACACCATTATTTTTAAGCTCTGCTTGAACCCTATTGGGCATGGAGTTCACCAGAGCTTCACATTTTACCACTGGAATCCTTCTCCACCCCCATGACCACATCACAGAGCTGGTGGATATTTAGGGCTGTCATGATAACAAATTTTAATAATTTGTCCCGAAAATTGTTGTCCATGAACGATATTATTGTCATGTTATTTTGAAACACCCTTTTTTTCATTAATGTAATTATATGTCATAATAAAGTGAGTACACCATATCAAAAGCAATGAACTTTGATTTCTGAAGAGTATTTTACTGTAATTGGAAGGTCAAGAGCTTTTAAATAAAATAAATTACTAAAATATAATAACTTAAACAAAAAAGAGGAAAAAAACACAATGAAAATGCAATGGATTCTCTTTTGTAAAAAATTGCATGTAGATAAAAACCATTAAACTAATCAAAAACAACAACAAAAAATAGACCCTGTCTCTGTAAAGAAAAAAAAACTCCAATAAAAACACACACAACAATAAAAAAAACAATAAATAAAACGGGGTTTATACAGTTCCTGAACTGTTTGTGACATACTTTCTCCAAGTCAATCCGTACTGTCTGTCAAATGTTTGTAACATTGCTGGCTCTTCAATCGTATTGGAGTGTTGCATTTCTTTTGCAATGTAGCGAACAACACTGTCTGACCATTTTGCACTGCTTTATTTATATTTACTTTGTCGACCAAATGCCTCAGTAAGCGCTGACTGTCAGGTTGAAGGCGCCGCTGCACTTCCCCTTCTTCAGCGCCACTACTTTCAAACAAATTCGACATATCGGCTCGTCAGTGTTCATGGGCTCAAACCTTGTTCATTTTGTATAAAACCAAAATATTCCCATACTGGGGCTGTGGCAGCCTGCTTAGGAACCGTCGCATTCATGCTATCATCATGTTAGAGATTGTTTCCTGGTTAGTCCTCGCGACACTCACTTCAGCTCTGCGTGTGTACGTGCGAGCGGCCCCGCCTCCCCTTCAAAGATTGAATACATGACAGATGGGTCACTAACCCTAACCCTACTCATTCCACAATAGAACCAACATGCCCAGGCGTTGAGAAAGATGGACGTAGTGACCCATCTTCTCATCCAGCCTGTTTGGTAGAAAGAGAGGAGGAAAACAAACACACATGCACGTGAATTTATCGAGGCCTGCAAACTTACCGAGGATGTTTTTATTTATTGTTCAGTTAATTGATTTATTGATTATCGCAACAGGCCTATGAATGTTAGACCTTGCACTCCTCCACCTTCCCTCTGAGGACGTCCCACAGATGCTCAGTAGGGTTCAAATCTGGTAACATGCTCGGCTAGTCCATCAACTTAACCCTCAGCTTCTTTAACATGGTGTTTAGGGTCATGACAGGACAGATTCCACTCAGAACAGCCCTCGTCGTGGTTTACCAAAGAACTTTACTTTCGTAAAAGAAAGAAAACCCAAAGAACTTTAATACCGTAAGAGATAGAAAACCCACAGTGATCACTGAAATCATTTGAAACTGACAAAAGTAAGAATAAATAAAGATTTACTGAGAAAGAATTAGGGAGACAGGCATTTCATGACACACGAAGACTGCTGCATGTGCTATTTCTCAAAGAAAACACCAAAGGGCATGTGATTCTGTCATAAGACGCCGAGAAGGCATTTGACAGGATCAAATGGAGATACCTTTTTGAGTTCTTGAAAATATTTGGATTTATGGAATTTTACCTAAGGTGGATCAAAATAATGTATACTAAACCTTCATCTGAAATCATAGACAACCAAATTTCAAAACCTTCTGAACTCAGTTTTTCACTACACTTAGGAAAAACATTGCTCATTTTCTTTGGAACAAGAAGTGTTCTGGACTTCGTCTTAATTTACTTTATTTACCTTGTGAAAGGCGAGGGCTTGAACTGCCCAACATGAAGCTATTATTGGGCAGCCCAGCTCCAGGCAGCTATGTTTTATTTTTTCCCAGATAAGGCTCCAGAGTGGGTTGAAATAGAGAAACATGGAATAAATCTTCCAAAACATGTATATCTTTAATCATAGCAAGAAAAGAAACTTCAGAAATACACACATAAGCCTTTTCTTAGAAATGCAATCAGAATTTGGTATGAGGCCCATGCCCTGATGGATCAAAACATTATTTTACTCTTTTTACTCCTTTTTGGAGTAATGTAGATTTTAAACCAGGGAAACAAGATATGGGCTTCAAACACTGGACGGATCTTGGCCTCCAAAAAGTAGAAGACTTATTATGTGAATGTACACTCATGTCATTTTCAACAATTAGTACAAAACTTTAACCTCCACAGAAAACATTTTTCACGACCGAACTTTAAACAATGGATAAAAGAAATGTCCTGCACTCTAGCATTAGAAAAACTAACATACTGTATGTGGTAAAGAGAAAAACTGAAGAGTTCTGATATATGGACACCTTTTTACAGTTTCTGAATGATTTAAGAATGTAGTGAGATTTTTGAGTTGTTAACACTACTTGCAAAACTGATCATGTTTGTTAACAATACTATTGCCTATATATATATATATACATATATATATATATATGCAGTCATGGAAAAAATTATTAGACCACCCTTGTTTTCTTCAATTTCTTGTTCATTCTAATATCTGGTACCACTAAACGTATAATACAATGAACACAACAAAAAATGCAGCTGGTCACATAATACTTTATGTCCTATTTGACATTCTTAAGCTTAATTGATTCCCAGGGTATATAAGAGGCCATTTCATGTCACAAGCAGCACTGCACATGCAAAGGCCTAGAGTGGTTTCCTGCTTACATTCAAGCCGTAGCACAACTCAGAAGTTGTCAGCTCTCACATAATGCCTAAAACAAAAGAATTATGTGAAGCCACAAAGGCAGCCATCTTGGCACTGCTGGAAAT